>PVIH01011968.1:0-66045 GCA_004025045.1 Sigmodon hispidus
AGATCCAGCTCCAAAAGATACCAAGACAAGCACTGGCAGGCACCACCAGCCAAACACACCGACAACATGGTGCATGAAATTCGGGAAGAGCTAAAGTGGGAATCTAATTTTCTCATGCACATTTGATCTTTTTTGCCTTATTTTCCTGATCCACCATTTGGATTCTGATGTCCCCAGACTCCATAGAGTCTCCCTGTTGACTTTTGTCTACTATTATGCAAAAATATAATAATAATAATAATAATAAACTAGTTATTGAAGACTGAAAAAAAAAAAAAAAAAAAAAAAAAAAAAAAAAAAAAAAAAAAAAAAAAAAAAAAAAAAAAAAAAAAAAAAAAAATAATCAGTGTTTTCTCACTTTAGGGAGGAAAACATTTCTTGAAGACGGTCTACTGTTGTCATGCGTGTGTAAGGAGATGGTAAGACATGCTTCTGAGTGTACATTTAGTATTTTCTCCAAAATGCAAAATGATTCAATATTCTTTTAAAAACAATATTTATATCTCATTATCACTAATACCTGTTTTACAAATAGTGAAAATAATTTGTTCAAAAAACTAATATCGCTTTGGAATCCTACAGTCAACATTTTAAGTTGTATAATTAATTTTACTTGTATAATATTCTTGCAACATTTGCAATTCTTTTGATAGCATTGTTCTTAATAGTCAAGAAAACTGCGGCCAGATTGTTAAAATATTCAGCTACCGTAGCAATGCAGCAGCCATCTGGAAGGATTTTTAACAGTCAGCAACTCAGAGTTGAAGCAGCTAATAATTATGTATGGGGAAAGAGAGAGAGAGAGAGAGAGAGAGAGAGAGAGAGAGAGAGAGAGAGAGAGAGAGAGAGAGAGAGACCTAGGGCTAGGGAAAATATCCTCATCACAAGATATAGCCACATTATATACAAGTGTCATGTCTTTCCTATTTTTTCTGAGAGTGACTTTTAAAATAATTTATTATCAGAGAATCTATTATTGTTATCAAATGTTGATGCTAATATCTAACATTGAGTTCTCTCCTATACAGGTTTCACTTTGTTGAAACAAACAAGAAAATGAACTCCTTTCTTGTTTGTTTGATTGATTGTTTTTCTGTTCTCACCTTAACTAAGGAAACAGTATAGAAGGGGCTATTGTGTTAATCCAAACAGGTGAATGGCTCAGTTAATTATTGTAACATTTTGTGCCTTGTCTCTTTTCTTTTCCAGTAATTAAAAACAAAAAAGGCCATTACAGAAGTGCTCCTTGCCCAGACTTGAAGCTTTAAATAATAAACTTTAACAGAATATTAATGGCGACTCTACAACTCCAGTTCATGAACCAATAGCCTTGGAGAGATGGTTCTCTTCCATAGTTAATCCAACCCAGAACTAAACAAGTACAAATGTAGAATATAGCAATTACTCCATTTATCTGATTGATAGAGTTAAGAAAATCACAGAGAGAAAGCTTAGGTGTGATCCAACCCACAGTAAATTGTCTGTATCAATCACAGCAAAATCAGGCAATCTCCACTTCTGCACTACAGGCACAACCTGGATTTCTAGTTTCTGTGGCAGCTACTTCATGAGAGTGATGCCAACATCGCTTACTTATTCTTAATTACAAAAAAAAAAGACTTGAAAATTTCAATTGTTCAGAAAAATAGCTTAGTTTTTATGGGCAGAAGATAACAGTAATATTTTTGGTACCATTCAATAAAAAATTAATATTTACACCATATGGTCTCTTTATAATTCACTTTAAGTGATATACTAATACCAGGGTATAGAACACAAAATTCTGGAGTAAGGATAACACTAAGACAATTCATCTGACTTCATCATTTCTTTGACAAGGTACCCAAAAAAGAGAAAAATGAAGTCCAGTGATCATGTGCAAGGCAGCTGAGAGACAAGATAAGGAAGTACTCCAAAATTCCTTTCATGATCCTAGCAATTATGTTATATTTCACAATCATGACCTCATTTATGAGCATCATGTGCACATTATAATAAAAACCATTTTCTGCAATAAAACCTTACAGAAGGGTAAGTTTAATGACCACTTAAATAGACCCTAGAAGTGGTGTATGTTCAACTCCTAACATGAGTTCTTTTGACATTTGTGCCTTCCATATGGTTTGAGGAGATAAATTATAAACCTGATTAATTAAGTATAATGTTACACAGTGATCTCACTACAATTAAAACCTTAAACTAATGATCAACTTTGGCATGTACAATGTGGAGGAAAAGGTCTGTGAATTGTTTATAGGTATTTTTCTCTTTGAAACATAAATTTAAATTCTAGTGGAAAACATACCTTGTACTATGATATGAAAATCATGACTGGATTTTCCTAACAAATTGTTAGCTGTGCAGCGATAATTTCCTTTGTCGTGGTAGGAGACGTTTTCTATCTTCAATGTCTTTCCATAATTTTCTTTTGTTTCTCTTCCCTTTGGTAATTCGCTGCCCAGTTTGCTCCACTCAACCTGTGGAGTTGGTCTGCAAGAAATATGATAAATGCAGAGATAAATATCAACAAGATATAATCCTTCATGGCACACCTATTACCATGTTGCCTTAAATATTCATCCAGTTTTGTCAGTCTTATCAATGGACAAACCACCACAGAAAACAGAGGGCAGAACAGCATGTATCATCAGAAGCTTCTTTCATGAATAATATTGTCCTCTCTATTAACTGAGCTACCCCCATATGAGTGGTGAATGAATGAAGCTAGATGAAAGATGGATAAAATAAATAATAGTATAAGACATTTCTCAAGTGTGAAAGTCTTCTTATGGCCAGGGATCAACAGACCCCCTTCTCTGTGTGACTTTCAATAACATGACACAGTAGTCTCCAACAGCCAGCAGAGGAAAACTACAATTTCCCTTTGAATCCTAATGAAGCCAATTTTGGCTGAAGTGGCTTGGGAATGCAGCCAAATACGTGGTCTGGATGTAGGAGCAGTTCTCTCATTCTGGGCAGCTTGGAGCTACCAGCACAGACCTTGATTTCCTGCCCATGGGGAACCAAGAGAAGAAGACAAGAACTGGGAATCTCCCTAATTCAATAGCAGGTCAAAACAAACAAAAGGCAAGGATAACCTTGTCACATGCCAACACAGTTCTTCACCTTATAATGAAGGAAAACAGGAGCATGGGCCAAATGGTTTGTGGAAATACTCTTCTAAAGATGAGGGTGGAAAGTGACATCCTATGACACTTTGTAATGTCACTGATAACCAATTATAAGTGGGAACAATTTTGTGACTTTGTTTTTTTCTTTCTGTAGAATTGGAAGGCACATATTTTTATTTACCACTTTCTTGGTTACTATCTACTACTCTGAGAACTAGCTAAGGGTGAGCTCTCTTACTGTTATCCTTTTACCAGCATTAAAGATTCAAGATGCTAATTAAATTAAATATCAGATTCAAAACTTATATTTTTCTTAGTTGGTTCTATTTTATTTCTGCTTTTCAAAGTAATTCATCTTTCCTAACATATGCTTGTGGTCAAACTTCCATCGGGCACCAACTAAATAATAATTTCCAATACTTATTATAACTTTGTCTATGAGTGTTTTGTACCTATGTGCACTACATGTACTTCTAGTGACCACGAGGGGCAGAAGAGGGCATTAGATCCCCTAGAACTGGAGTTATAGAGGATTGTGAAGGACCATGTGAATTTTGGGAATTGAATCTGGTCATCTGCAAGAACAGCAAGTGATGCTAACTACTGAACTCTATCTCTAGCCCCAATATAAATATTGTCTCTAATTGACTGTTGCAGTTACTTCAAGTTACTTGTAAACAAAGAAAATAGATAAAATAACTCAATTATTAGGAAACACTATATTGAAAATAAAAATGACCTTCTTTTCACAAACATCTGTTATTTTCTCTCAAGGCCAAAGAAATTAACCTCACAGATTTGAAACAACAACCTGCTTTTTACCCAGGCCCGGAGCACATGGCAGACTTCCTCAGGAAATGGTCACCGCAGAAAAGATAGACACATGTGGGAGTATACTGATTAGCTCTTGCATTCTAGAGAGTAAGCTACCAAGCAGTACTTGGTGTCCAAGTTTCCTACCTGCTTGCTTTTTATACCTTCTGTCAAAATGGCCATCTGCCAGGTGACAGGCTGCCCTGGAGCCCAATTCCTCCCAAACAGATTTTCACTAATCTGTGCTTCAGCATCTTGCTTTCCTCAAATCCTTCTTTGACTTTTGTTCTTGAAAACAACCACTTGCCTAACATTATTCACTTCATACAATCAAATTAAATTATTTTTAAATCAGAGAAACATAATATCACAAGAAGGGGTGGTTTAAACAGCTAGACAAATTCTTTTTTTTCTTTTATAACATTGAGTGTTTTTTTTTTTATTATTATGAATAAAGAAGTCACATTTTCTATCCTTGTATATCCTTATTCAAGGTCCCTTCCCCCTCCCACCACATCAGGTCATTGTCTCTTCTCCACATCTCCTCATTCCACCCATGGGCAGGCAGTCCCAAGGTCCCAAGGTCCCAAGGTCCCAAGGTCCCAATATTGCTTAGTTCAGTTTTCTCCCCCCAACATCAAGACTGAGTCAGGTGTTCCTTTAGGGTGAATGAGATCCATGGAGTCAGGCCAAGGTGTTTCTGATCCCAAGCTGTTCAGTGATTGTGGTTTGCAGCTTGGGCATGCTTTGCTTTTTTGTTGTTGTTGTTGTTGTTTGTTTGTTTAGAGTCCACTAATGAGTGAGTACATCCCCTGATTATCTTTCTGGGCTTGTGATACCTCATTCAGGAGGATATTCTCCAAATCCATCCATTTGCCTGTGAATTTTAGGATATCATTTTTTTCCTTACTGCTGAGTAGTACTCCATTGTGTAGATGTAACACAGTTTGTTAATCCATTCTTCAGTTGAGGGACATCTAGGTTGTTTCCAGGTTCTTGCTATTACAAATAATGCGGCTATGAACATAGTTGAGCTAATACCATTGGAGTGTGACTGTGCATCTTTAGGGTATACACCCTGAAGTGGTATTGCTGGGTCCTTGGGGAGATTGAGTCTCAGTTTTCTGAGACACTGTTATACTGCATTCTGGAGTGGCTGAACAAGCTTACACTCCCACTAACAATGGAGGAGTGTTCCCCTTGCTCTACCCCCTCTCCAGTGTAGGCTGTCATCTGTGTCTTTTATCTTAGCCAATCTGACAGGTGTCAGGTGGTATCTCAAAGTTGTTTTGATTTGCATTTCTCTGATGGCTAACGATGATGAACACTTTTTCAAGTGCTTTTCAGCCATTCGTAATTCTTCTGCTGAGAATTCCCTTTATAGATCTGAACCCCATTTTTTGATTGGGTTATTCAAGGTTTTGGGCTCTAGATTCTTGAGTTCTTTATATATCTTAGATATCAATCCTCTATCACTTGTAGGGTTAATGAAAATCTTTTCTCATTCTGTAGGCTGTCATTTTCTCCTATTGACAGTGTCCTTGGCTTTACAGAAGCTTCTCAGCTTCAGGAGATCCCAGTTATTGATCGTTTATCTTAGTGTCTGTGCCACTGGTGTTATATTTAGGAAGTGGTCGCCTGTGCCAATTCATAGAAGTGTATTTTCCACTTGCTTTTCTATCAAGTTCAAAGTGACTGGGTTTATGTTGAGGTCTTTGATCCACTTGGATTTGAGTTTTGTGCAGGGTGACGGGCTTGGATCTATTTGCATTTTTCTACACACTACCATCCACAGCTAGACAAACTCTTATATCATTCTTGGCAGATCTGTTTGTTTGCTTGCTTTATTTTTAAGAAGCAAACACTTGCTAACAGAATCTGAACAAGAACAGACTGAGGGGAAAATGTATTGTTTAATGCATTTTTTTACATTGACATACATTATTTCTTCGCTACCAAATATTTTTGCTACTTCTTTTTATTTTTTTTTTTTAGTTTTCAATCTGCTCTTTCTTTTTTCAATTTTATTTATTTATTTTTATAGAATAAAATCTCTTTTTATCCATGTATTTCTATGTTTCAACTCCCTTTCCCCTCCCAACCCCTCCGAGTCAGACTTTAGCCTCCCTTCTCCTCATCCCCCATCCCCTCCCCAGAAAGGGCAAGAGGTCCCAAGGTGGATTAGTTCAGCATCTCCTCCAGGCAAGTTCGATCTCCTCATCCTAATATCCAGACTGGATTAGGTGTTCCTTTTGAGGGAATGGGCTCCACGATGCCAGTCCACGCATAGAAACACCGTCTGAACCCTCCCCTTGAGTTTCCACATATTGTCCATGTCAGTGGACAGTTTCCTATCCTTGAAGGGCCTAGTTACCTTTCCTGATGGTTCCCAGGTGGCTGTTTTTGATTCAGTGAGCTCCCCAGAGCTCCATCCAGTCATCACTGTGAGCGTCTTTCTCATAGTCCCTATCCCCTTGCTCATATAGAGTCTCTTCCCCTGATATCAGCTGGACTGGTGACTCAGCTCAGTGCTCAGACTTGTATCCCTGTCTCTACCTCTATTCATTGTTGGATGTAAGTTCTGTGATGGCACTTGGGGTGGTTATTCATTTGATTATGGGAGAAGTCCTGTTCAGGCAACACCTTTGCTATTGGTTAGAGACCTAGCCAGGAACATCCTGTGATGATTCTTGATTTTAAAATGGAAGATTCATAAGTAACATAAGTGTTTAAATTCCTGATGAATCTGCTCTTTCTTTACACAGTGTTAGTGTGAAATATTAAGGGAGCACAATCTCCTCACTGACTATCAGATGACAGAAATGTGAATAGCTTTCTCTCCTACTGGGAGTAAAAATATCATTTACCTCTTTCTCGTCTCTAAGAGTCTATAAACTGTAAACCTTCCAACATGTGTATCTCTCTAAAAGCCTTTCTGATAAACTTAATATCAACATTATGTGTGTGTGTGTGTGTGTGTGTGTGTGTGTGTGTGTGTATGTCCTAGTGTGCTGACATGTGCATAAGAGCACAGGGCAGAGGGGAGTGTGTGGTGTCTTGATCTGTCACCTGTCATCTTATTCCTCCCAATGGTAGGGTTTCATATTTGCAGCCAGATCTGACATTTCAGGTGGGTGCTGAGTACTCAAACTCAGGTCCTCATACTTGCACAGAAATTATTCTTAATTAACAGCACACACATTTGTAATATCACTATTTACTTAAAGGTATAATTTATGGATCCACCTCAGAGCAGATGCAGTGCTCCTTACTGCTCTCCTTGTTTAAAGCAAGGGGGTTCATTTGATTAAAATAGGTTGGTGTGTGTTACACTTAGAGGAGCTTAGGTTTGGGGGCCCCAAAAGGTTGAATGATTCAGGTTCCATTTAACTTGGAATAGTGCTTTTCCTCAGCATGAGCTCTGGGGGCTTCATTTGCCTAACCTGCAAGTGGGAATGAGTAGAGAATGGTGGGAGGCAACACGAGTCAAAAATGTACAGGACAAAATAATTAGTGATTTTTACTTTTGTTTCTCTAGGATGCATGTGATTTTAAACTTCCTTGAGATATATATGACATCCTTCAAAACCCTTTTTGGCAGTATTGTTTCCATTATGGAAGACCAAACAATGAATAGTCCTACTCAAATCAACTATGAGGAGTTGGGGGAACCCAATCTTATGTAGGAGGATCAGGAATCTTCATGTTGCAAACAACTGTTAAGATGTCCATTTTCTTTTTCTGTGTGCATTCCCAGCACTCCAGCCTCTACAAGGCACACAGTTACAGATGACAACCACTTCAGGAAGTACATGACAATGTTGTCAGGGGATAAGGAAAAGAAGTCTCTAAAAGGTTTGCCGACTCAGAGTTAGCCTGAACAGTGACAAAGCCTAAAAGAATTTAATTTCTACCACACTATAAAGGCATGCTGTCATCAGCTGGTTAGCCACAAGCTACAGCAGATGGGAAAGTTTGACCTTCTCATCTAAGAGACAGACCAGGGCTAGAGAGAAGACTCAGTAGGTAGGAGAACTTCTGTCCTGCAGATGACCTGGGTTTAATTCCTGGCCAGCATGTAGTGTTTCACAAGCTCTGAAACTCTACTGACTTTTCTTGTCTCTGTGAGCACTGCGCACAAATAGTGTACAGGTATATTTGTAGTCTAAATAGTCATGCAAATAAATCGTTTTTTAAAAAACAGAAAAACCACTCAGACACCAAGCTTTCCCCACAGAGGTCATGTGACAACATATCAAAATAATTTATCACTGAACTCTGCTAATTTAAAGCTGATAAGTAACCTGGTTGAAAAAAAGAAATGTGCAAAGTCTCAAGGTTGTACAAAAACTAAATGGTTCCTTTGCCTCACAATCTAACTTAAAGTCATTCAGACTTTTCACTGAATTATGAACAAAGGCAAATTTTATTTTTTACTTTTACTTTTAATAGCTAATTAATGTAACACAATTTAATACTTTTCAAATCCTAGATGATTAAAGAGACTCTCATTATTTGAAAAATAATCTAATCTCAAATTAATGCACTGGAAGATGAAATGACTTTCTTCACAGCATTTCAGATAAGAGACTGTTATTAAGTCAGCAGGAATACTTGTTGAAATAAGCCAACTCCTATAACCATGGCCCTAGCCACACAAGTGTACAATAGTCACTCAGCTAAGGCAACTGAAACAGGGCATTGATCTTGGAAATATGAGAAAGCATTAGTCTATCAGTTCTTTATGTTCTACTCCCCAAAATTTTATGATATTGACCTGCTTTTGTGAAAAATACAGAAAGGAACATAAAAATAAATAGAGGCTTTGGAAGTTTAAAAAAATGAGTAATGTAATGGGATGGCAGAAATGAAGAGATTCTGATAAGAGTATCAAACCAATGAAACAATATAAACGTTCCCCAAAATGGGAGTTTCTTCAGGAATTTCATACTGGGAGAAGAACAAAAGGCTAGACCAAGAAAGAACTTGTTTCTCCCTGAAAAACATTTTACATAGTTCTAACTGTCATACCACATTACAGGATGAGATTGAAGTCCAGGCAATGACTGATAGTCAACAATATGTGGGACCATAACTAGCTGGGACTTTTTCAATGTGCACATCCTTAAATCTCCATTTAAACTTGAGTCTTACTTCAGGATGGGATACAGACCCAGGAGTGCTCTCTAAATTTTTTATTCTCTTTTCACAACAGGGGCACATTGAATAAATCTTTTCTCTTTTCTCTATTTATTTGACTCTTTTAATCAGATATTAATCAGAAATGGGTAGCTGGACCTGGCTTGGGGCACAAGTTGTAACCCCTCCAAGTACTATAACAGTGGAGTTAGCTCCCTATAAACCAGAGTCTGGTGAAAGAACAAAGAAAGAAAATACATGGCTTAAGGGCTTAAATGCAGATGGAGTGACTACTAATGGGCATGCTCCAAGTACAGCAATAGACCAACTACTTCACTAAGGTTTCCCTTGATTCCTGAATTCCACAGTAAAGAGAGGTACCTATAAGTCAATTCCTGTTGTAGCCTGAAGAAGTCATAAGAAAGCATAAATTTGTTTCTCCAGAGAAACAGGAAAAGGGTTTATATATTTTTTAAAAATGGTAACTTTAGAGCATGCACACAGCAAAGGTTTTGATTTCAAAGTCTTTAAAATGCCCTATTGGAGACGGCTGGGCAGAGACCAAGGTACTCACAGGCCTTCAGCAAAACACTCCAGCAACAGAGTTTCCCCTTTCAGGACAATTACAATAGATGAACCACCATTCTCAGCAGGAGGCAACAGAAGTTTGGGTTTCCTTTGTTTGATTGAATTTGCTGTAAAGGAGAAAGAGGAGTCAGTTCCTTATCCAATAATGATAGTAAAAAAAAATTCTATAGTACTAGGATGTTCTTAAAGCATGAATTCATATTGTTTTATGTAGACATTTTGGTTTGCTGCTTTTTAAATAGTGTCTCTTATCCAAGTGAGGTATCTAACTAAGTATGTGTTTTTCAATTTCTTTACCAACTTTTATCATTATCATGATGTATACCACATGGTCATTTTTAGAAATTAAAGCCCATTGAAGACAACTTCCTAAAGACACCCTCAAGTTAACTGATAGTCTAACTTTGTATTCTATAATTTGACTTACTTGCCATTTTTGATGATTCTATATATAATTTAATTTATTGACCTAACTATTAGGTAGTATTCCTACTTAAAAGAAATCAAAACAAACAAACAAAAAAACCCAGCTTCCTGGGGTACTTAATTGAAAATTCAGGCTGATGGAACTTACAATAAGGATCAGGTATCTATGGATTTATTTAGCTTCAGGAAATTCCTTCTAGTCTCAGACCTTCAAGGATACATACTGTTTTAAAAAATGATTCATAACCATGTCTCCCTACTAAATGGAGCTTGGAAAATTTAATTTCTCCTTTTCTTAGTAATTTTAAAATATAATGGCAAATTAAGGTCCTTCATTCACATTACATTTTGATATATAAATGTGAATATAAATTGTTTTTCATATCTATTGACAATGTCATCTTATCTTTTGTGGAAAGACAATAAATATTGATCTACTATCAGAAGAGAGAGAGGGAAGATTAAGATATAGAAAGCCATGTGCAGTCAGTCTGCTTTGCATTTCCTTGCATGTGTTTATATATTAGAAACAATTTTTGAATATGCACTATATGCAATGTTCTTTTTGTGTGTGCTTTACAATATATATGTAGATTACTATTTTCACAGAAAATGATGTTGGAGGTGAGTCAACACACCTGAAATGGCACCCCAAGAGGAGCCTTAGTCACTTCTGATGACATTACTAATACATTAGAAATACAAGGGAAGCCTCTGGCTTACATCATACAAGGGGGTATTTATTTGATTCATGTATGTACTTGCAAAGTAAAAAGCAAGTTGATTCTATAATCCAGGCTATAACTCAAGCATATTAGATAGGATCAAATTCTATCAGATGTTTTATAGAAGAATGAATAAAATTTATAGGTTCCATATACCAGAAAATTAGAGATATATTGAAAACTGCATTCTTTCACAGAGCTAGAGTGTATAGTGGTTTATCAACTGTTCTGATAAGTCTTGCAAGTAAAATTAATTGACTTAACTTTATAAAACTCAGTGTTTCTCTACATTTCTTGATATTAATCATTTATTTTCTCTTCTCTTTTCTAAAGTAATCAACCTCATACTATTTGTGAGCTCTTTGGAGGGCCAAAGTTATACACATTTTTTATATATATATGTTTGTATGGCTATATATAAAACTACAGATATAAATTTATGTTAACTATATATGACTATATATTACTCATAAAGATCACACACATACATATATATATATATACACATACACACAAACTCACATACACACTTATATAATCTCTTTTCTAAAGTCTAAAGCACAGTGAATCATAGAAATTTCTATACTGAAGGGTTACTTAACAGAAATATTAACATTTTTTCTAATAAATTCCTGGAGTAAATAAAGAAAAAATTAAAGCTGAGATGACAATGGGTTGCTAAAAGTAAAAATAAATGCCCAGACACTTATAGACAACTTACCCTTGGAACTAATTTCTGTGGATGAACTTGAATCATTAGCATGCTTTACTGAAATAAAAAAGATGAAGAAACTAATAGAAACATAATGGTAGATGCTGATATCAATAAAATATGAAGCATAAAGGTCATGCATTTCTGAAAAATTATAAATGAAGTACAGCCATGTCTATTTACATAATGTCTATGGGAATACAGACACATACATATGTTTGTGTGTCCGGGGTATGGCTTAAACTTGAAGTTGCGAAGAGACAAGTGATAATTTTATCACAGAGATTTCAGGCTACTGAAAAGCTTCATAAAGAAGACCCCACACATCGTATACACACAGATAATGGAACAATCATGGACCTAATTAGACAATGAAATGGTCATGCCAACCTTCCACTCAACCAGGGCCAATTATTCAGCCAGGAGGATGCTGGGATTATGCTCTGCCTTTGAATCTTACTACTTTGCCTCTCACTAATTACTTTTCCCCTTTTGGGAACCCAGACATACATTTGCAGATTCAAGTAGGAAACAGAAAATCAATTCAGATAACTCTGTCAATTTGAGAAGGACAAAGAAAAAGCTTGATGTAATAAAAAAAAATAAATGGTGACTTTCTTTTGACTCAATTTTTGTCTCCATTTTTAGCCTGCTGATTTATCCAAGGTCACCGTGAGCCTATGCCTGAGATGCGCTTTATGCTGAAAATGAGTAGATCCTGCAGACATCAAATGAAACACATTTGTACTGTGAATTGAGATTTGATTTTCTGGCCACAGACAGTGCTACTGTGGATTTGCAGCTGCAGATGTCTAGATCATCTGTATGAAGTCTCCGGAGTTAAACAATGGAAAATACCAACCCGGCTTCAAACGTCTTTAACAGAGAAGAATGAAATTATGCACATATTTGCATTTAGCATTAGTAAAGGAAGAATAAATTAACTTGGACTTACAACTGTTAACAGTTAGTTTCATTGGCATTTTTTGTACAATTGTCCTTAATTTTGGAAATGCAGCAAAGCAACAGTAATCATTTCGACTGTCTTTTTCTTCCACATTTGCAAAGTACAGATCTCCCTTTTGGCTCATATAGACTCTTTCATCTTGTTCAATGTGTTCTAATTCTGCAAGAAAAAAAATAAGTAAAACCTTGTTACTAAATGGACAGCCCCTCCTCCTCACAATTCTGCATGAAACTTTTACATTTCTATTTTTTATTTGTATTGTAATATCCCTTGTCTATTCTTTCTATTTTTTTGAAAGTCTGGTCTAAACACAAGACCAGTGATCAAGAAAACAGCTAAAAATAGGTAACAATGAAATCCTTGGAAGCCCAAGAATCTCACTGGTATACCAGCAGTCTGGCTGATCCATCTGTCATTGCCAATTTGTCTCTACCTTTGCTATGGCTTATCTGAAAATACTTCAGTTCTAATAACGATCCATTATTACTTTTATTTTCTTTAATGATATTTCTCCCTAAAAGTGATGTTTGAGCTACCAATCACCCTGTGCTTGGTTCAGCTGTGTATTGATAGGATGAATGAAGGCTACAAATTTTGGTTTTAGCTAAGTGTAGCTTCACATATTCTCTTCTGGCCACTATACAAATATGATTTTCCTATGTAACACAATGGGAAAATACCCAGAGGACTGACAAGAAGCATGTGACATAACAGGCTTTGCAAGAAGATGCTTCAAAAACCACCAAAGAATTTTAGAAGATCAAACATACAGACTGATACTGATTGTCCTATAGGACCTTGATTTCTATTAGGTAGAACTAAGTTAAAACTGTAATACTAAACAAACATCAAACCCATGTCACTTCAAATCTGACCTAGCTGTGTTCCGAAGGTAAGGACTGTGGATGAAAGGTTTTTTACAAGCATGCTTTATTATGAATACTCCCTTTCAAATACTGTAAATCAAAAATATAATGATTTTTTTATCATCTTTACATATACATTCCAGTTTATAGTCACAAGAAAAGGTGGAAATTCAAGTGGATCAAATTTTGACATCTATTTGATTCTATAGGATAATCAACCATACATAAATATTCATTTTCATTCATTGTTATTTACATAATGCGTGGAATGAAAGTGACCCAGATGAAGGATCAGAATACTACTTACCAATATTCATCCAGTAGATGTGCAAAGGTGGGAGGCCTTTGGGAGGGTTGCAGGGTAAAACAATGGAATCCCCTTCTTCTACATCCATGGGTTCAATTTTTTCTTTTGGGAATTTTGGGACACCTGATAAAATGATCGCCATAAGACATGGGGCCTTTACTTTTAATGTAACATTAATATCTTCTATGTTATTAAATACCAGTGACATTCTAGTCATAAAAAATGAGCAGCTTAAAAACTGAGCATCCCATGTCCTTGTTCTCATATCTCCCTACAGATGTAAATACTATTAAGAATACGGTAAGGTGAGGCTGCCCAAGATCTTCACTTATCTTTCTGCTCCTCCAGTTCCAGTTCCAAAGTCTCATCCCCATATCCTACATCAGAACCAGCTCTACAGCAGAATATCCTTGGCAGGCTACTTCACTCTCATTTCCCATGATTCCCACAGACCTTTCTCACTTGTAACTTTCCTCTGCAATTCCTATATTTTTCCCAGATCCCAACTCCAGCAGGCATGCCCTACTAATCCAAGGGCTGCCCTACTATGGCAATACGTAGACAGAAGGCAGACACACAATTCTTCTACTGTTTCTGAGGTTCAACACCTCCCAGATTCATCCTCAACTTTGTATGAGGCAAACTGCTCTGTTCTTTTTTTTTTTTTTTTTTTTTTTCCTTGTCGGAACTCATTTCCAAGAGATCACAAAGACCTTTCTCAATATTTTTTTCCTCAATCATCCCAGTATCCCAGTCTCCAATATCAGCAGACATTATCTGTGGACATATCATGTGATCAGGCAAGAAAAAAAAGCCATCACACTCTTAGAAAATCCAGGAAAGAAACAGAAACCAAAGAACAAAATACACCCAGAAAAGACAAATCTAGAAATAATTACCTAGACTTGTAATAATACCAAACTGAGATGCCAAGACACCAGCATAAAACACAGTCAGTGACAGTCAGAACAATATGTCTTTACTAGAGCCTGCCTCCCTACCACAGCAGGTCCTGAATATGCCAACATAGCTGAAACATAAAAATTAAAACAAATATATAAAGATGATTAAGGTCATTAAAGAGAAAATTAATAAATATTAAAGAAATTTAGAAAAACACAAATAAGTAGTGTGAAGAAATCAATCAATTATTAAAGAAAGCCAGGGAAACACCATGAAAAGACTGGAAAGAAATGAATATATTCTTTAAAGAAATCTAAATAAAAAAATCAACAAATCAGAAACACATAGTTGAACTAAATAAATAAAACTAAGCAAGACATAAAAGTGAAAACAGAGTCAATAAAGAAAACATAAACAAAAGAAATTCTGGAAATAAAAAAAATTAAATCTTTAACAGGAACTATAGGGGAAAGATTCACCAACACTATACAAGAGACTGAAGAGATATTCTCAGGCATTGAAGATACAATAGACAAAATGGATACATCAGTAAAAGAAAAGTTTACATCTAAAACTCCTGACATGAAATATTCAGGAAATTTGGAAAACCTCCATTAAGAGCAATATAAATAGATGATGTAGCAAATCTCAGCTCAAAAGCCCAGAAAATATTTTCAACAAAATCATAGAAGAAATTTGCTAACCTAAAGAAGGACATGCCTATAAATGTATAAAAAGCATACAGAACACCAAAAATATTAGACTAGAAGAGAAAGTCCCCTTGACACATAATAGTCAAAACACTAAACACACAAAACAAACAAAGACTACTAAAGGCTTCAAGGGAAAAAGATCAGGTAACACATATAGGTAGACCATATTTCTGTTGACTTCTCAATGGAAACTCTAAAAGCCAGGAGGGCCTGGACACATGTGCTTCAGATTTTGAGAAACCACAAATGTCAGCCGTGGCTACTATATCCAGTAAAACTTTCAACCAACATAGATGGAAAAAAATCAAGATATTCTATGATGAAGCTAAATTTAAATACTGTCTTTCTACAAATCTAGCTGAACAAAAGGTGTTAAATGTAAGGTAGGGTGATATATTGTATATATATAATGGAATATAAGAGGACACAAAGTCACTCACAGAGCCAAGCCTTGAAGGTCAGAGAGTGGTTACTCATGCCTTTAATCTTATGTGGATCTCTGTGTGTTCAGGCCCTAACAAACGTGGTGGAGTGCACCTTTAATCCTAGCCCTAGGAAAGTTGAACTAAGCTTATGGTTGCCCAATTACAGGAGACTGGGCTGAAAAGTTGGCTGAGTCAGAATTGGCTGTGGTTTGTTACCTGTCTCTCTGATATTTCAGCTTTTTCCACTATCTGGTTCTGATTTTTTTATTATAATATCAAATAGAATTTGTAAAATAGAAAATGTCAAACTGCATCCTTGAAAGCACAGGAAATAATCTCATTTTTACACTAGAAAAATCAAAGAAGAAAACACACACATACCATATGCATACTATCACCATCTTTCCATATCTATGGTCTCAATTCCACAATAAAAAGACAAAGAAGCACAGAATTATGAAAACAGGATTCCTCCTTATGTTACAATCTAAACACATGCCTCGACTTCAAGGAAAATCATAACCTCAGGGTAAAGGGATGGTAAAGGCATTCTAAGTGAATGGAATCAAGCTGGTGCAGCTATTTCAATATCTAACAAAATTAACACAAAAAACTGATCAAAAGAGATAGGGGAATACAATATACTAGATTGTCATCAAAGAGAAAATCTACAAAGATGACCTTTCAGTTCTCAACATCTATACCATAAACACGAAGATACCCAAGTTTGTAAAAGAAGCACTTCTACAGCTTGAATCACTTATTTACCCTCACACACACACATAGAGTAGGAGACTTTAATACCCCTTTTTGACCAATGAAAAGGTCATCCAGAAAAAAAAAAGCTAAACAAAGAAATCCTAGACCTAACATGTTATAAATCAAATAGACCTAACAGGCATTTATAGAATAGTTTATCCAAACACTAAAGAATATAACTTTTTTTTGTATATCATGGAACTTTCTCCAAAGCTAACACATACTTATATATAAAGAAAATCTTAACAGATACAAGAAAATTGAAATAAATCCTTGTACCTTATCAGACTACCACAGATTAAAACTGGATACCAACAATAAAGCAACAGAAAGCTTACAAATGCATGGAAACTGAACAAATCTCTATGGAATAAAAAGCAGGTCAAGACAGAAATAAAGAAATAAATTAAAGACTTCTAGAATTCAATAAAATTAATATGCAGCATCCAAACCTCTAGGTTGTAATAAAAGTGGTGCTCATAGCACTAAGTATCTATGTCAACAAACAAACAAATAAAACTGGTTTAAAAACATTATGTTGACCACTGGAATTGGGTTGAAACTTCAGACACAAATCTGCACACTATCAATAACTGAATTTTTAAAAAGAAACCAGAAAGACAAAATGGAAAAAAGAAAGCATCTTCAACAAATGATGCTAGTCAAAATGAATGCAGGGATATCCCTGGGAGGGGGAAAATAAAACAGATTTTACAGGTGGACTAGGGGTGGATGGAAACTGGAGAGGGTGATCAGGATGAGGGGAAAATGGGATGAAGAGAGAGACTACAGGAATTGGGGGTGGGGCATTTAGAAGGTGGTGTGGAAAGGCAGTGCAGTGGAAGCTTCCTGGCATCTATGAAGGGGAGCCTAATGAAGACTCCTTATAATGGGGTTACAGATTTTCAATAGTTCATTTCTAGGTGAGGCTTCCAGTGGTAGGACTAGGTTGAATTCAACTGAGGTGTTGGCCAAGGGGAATCCATTGAAATCCCCAAACAACCATGGTTGTTGCTAAGACAAAAAGTTATTCTCTGAAAACTGACAGTGCCACTGCATTGCCAACAATATCACCCACAATGTTCATTGAACATGGAGAAACTGAGCTGGTCCCTACATGAAACCTTCACCCCAATGTTCTAGTCCTTTTGGTATGAGAAAATACTCTGAAAGTTACCAGACATGTGAACACCAACCTAGCCACAAAACCTTTGACCTACAATCTGTCTGGCATGAAAAATAGGCTAGAGTGATGGTGGCCCACAACTTATGGGAAGAGCCAAGCAATGTCTTATTTGACCTAGGCTCCACTCCATGAAAAGGAACCCACACCCAACACTATTTGGGTAACCAAGAAACAGACTAGATAACCTAGCATTCTAAACAAAGATCAAACACTGGTGGTCTTAAAAATTCAATTAAGATAATTTTATTGATATTCTGCTATACTCATAGATCAGTGCCTTATTCAATCATCATCACAGAGGCTTTCTTTGGCAGAACAAGGAAATGGATGCAGATATTCATGGCCAGAATTATGGAGAGAGAGAGAGAGAGTATAAATTCAAAGTTTTCATGAAATCCCTCCTCTCAGACCTCAGAAAATCTCTTGGACATGGAAGTGTAAAGAATGTAGAAGTCAGAGGGTATGGAGTGCATCAGGAGAACAAGGGCTTATAAGTCATCTAAGGAAGGTTAATATGAGTTCACAGAGACTGAAGTAGCAAGCACAAGATATACATTGGCCTGCACCAGATCCTTTGTGTATATATTCTGGCTATTAGCTTAGCTGTATTTTTATGGACTCCTAACTGAGAATGAAGAGATCCCTGACTTTTGTGCCTGCTCTAGGGACTCTTACTCCTGGTGGGTTGCTGTGTCAAACTTCACTATGATAGCTTTTGCTTTACCTTATTATATTTTGTTGCATCATGTTTGGTTATTATCTCTTAGAAGCCTGTGCTTTTCTAATGAACTACAGAAAGGAAGTAGATCCTAAAGGGAGGGAAGGTGGAAAGGATCTGGGGAAACTTCATTCAAGATATACTGTAAGATAAAAGGATCTATTTTTAATAAACGGGAAAAAGAGCCTGGCATGAGTTTTTGTACACTTTCAGGATAATTCTTGGACACCTCAGATTGTAGTGTGAATCATAATTGGCCTTAATAATAAAAGTCCAGTCTGGGTCTGACAAACCAGTCTAAAAGAGAAACATGGCAGTGGAGACTCATACCTTTAATCCCAGAATATGGGAGGTTGAGACAGAAATATAAGGTAGGTAGAGACAGGACTCAGTCCTCTTTCAGTCTGAGGAGTCCTAGAGGCGGCAGTGGCTTTCTCCTTATTATCTCTGACCTTAGAACACTTACCCTGATATCTTGCTCCAACTTTTTATTATTAAGACCAATTAGGATTCAAGCTACATGAGATGGTGCATTGAGTAAGTCTAACAACCTGAATTCATTCCATGGAAACTGTAGCAAGTTCTTCCTGTTTATGATTCTCTGGTGGGTCTTTTTTATGTCCATTGTTCAGCACAGTGGACAAATGTCCAGTATTTACTTACAAATGTGAGTTACACTTTGCTATGTTCGTTCATGACTGGGTCCTTGAAGTCAAGATAGTCTGTACAGAAAATCTTTCCCAGAGACAAGATGACTACAAATTAACTTAGCCACTTCATTCAATATATAGCTAACCTACAAATGGAAACTCTCTGTTGGAGCCTTATAACTTCAGGTACTGTCAGCAAAGTTTAAAAACTCATCACTTCAACTCTCCTTACATTCAGGGGGAAAAACAAAACAACAACAAAAAGCCCTCTTCTTACAGAGCAGAGAAAATATCTGACAAAAATTGACTGTATATGGTAGTGCTTCTTAGCCTGTCATGACCTACACAGGATCTAATTCCAGACATTTACATCATGATTTATAATACTAGCAAAATTACAGTTATGAAGTAGCAATAAACTAATCTTATGTTTGGGGAGGGTCACCACAACATGAACCATATGAAAGAGTAAAAGTCTTGGTAAGGAGGAGAACCACTGATCTAGAGAGTCCCCCAGATAAACTGGGAATATTAGAATTAATATTAGATTATGATTTTTTCTTTGAAATACTTGGAACATATATAAATAATATCATACAAATTCAAGAGCATAGAGTAGAAAATTTAGAACAGACTATGACAGATAAAGCATATGGAGAAAGCTGATCAGCAACCTGAAGAATGATTAGTATTAGATAAAGTATAGGCATTTATAACATCAGATTCAACTCTGTGGTTCAAGAGGAAAAAAGAGCTTTTATTTCCACACACTCCTCAGTCACAGGCACAAGATGTAGCCATTCTTTGGTTTGCTGTGTTCTCCCAAGTCATTAACGTTGAGACTCAGGTAACTGCTATGAACATAGCTGAGCTAATGCCTTTGGAGTGTGAATGTGCATCTTTAGGGGACACACCCATTCCCAAGCTGTAAACCACAACCACTGAACAGCTTGTGATCTGAAACACCTTGGACTGGCACCTTGGAGCCCAATCCCTCCAGAGGAACACCTGACCCAGTCTTGATGTTCGGATGAGGAAAGCAGATCTGCCTGGAGTGGATGCTGAACTAAACAACCTTGGAACCTTGGGAACTCCTGCCCTTGCTAGAGAGGAGATAAGGAGATGGGGAGAAGAGAGAGTGACTGGGAGGGGAGGGAGGAGGAAGGGAATTTGAACAAGGGAATACATGGATAAAAGATGAGACTTCGTTCACAATAAAAAAAATTTTAAAATGAAAACAAGCCTGATAATCAGAAAAAAAAAAAGAAGAGTGGGTATGAAACTGCCAGGACTGATAACTGAATGTGATAAGGTGCATGATGTAAAATCACCAAATAATAAATAAAAATATTATGCTGGAAAAAAAGACTAACTTTTCAGGTAACTGCTCAGTCTCCATAGCCTCTACTGAGAGATTCTAGAATTTTAGAAAAGTGAGGCCTAAGGGTAAATCGCCAGATTATAAGGAGTGTGATCTGTGATTTTGAAGGGAATTATTAGAACTGTAGTCCTTTTCTTTGCTTCCTAGATCACAATATAGGCAGATTTTATTCTTCCATATATTCCCATCACGATGTGCTTCTATAATCTGGTCCAAAGCAATAAGGCCATCCCATCAAGGACTGAGCAATACAAAATTGTGAACCAAGTTAACTATTTTCTCTCTATAAACTGATTACTTAAGATATTGTGTTATAGTGGTGGGAAGCTGATGGATACAACTAGGAAAATGGCTACAGTAGAAAGGGAGCCTCAATTGCCTGCCCAGATCACAACTGGGAGGATAGCAGCGGGGGAACAGTTGTGTCCCTTGGTCCTGGGTACAGGACCTGCCCCGGAGGTAAGAAACTCAGCTTCCCCAGGGAACACAGTCAGTGAAGAAAAGGACTGACTGGCATAGTAGCAACAAGGAAGCAGAAGAGTTCCTAAAAGCACAGATGAGAGGTCGGAGGTCAGAGGGTGACTTCTGCCCCAGAACCTGAGCCCTTATCAGCCACTCCACTGTTGCAGCACAGGCTACTGCCTGCCTAGACTGCAGATGGGAAAGTAGCAGCTGGGGAACAGCTGGGTCCCTTGGTCCTGGGCACAGGCCTCTGAGTTAGGAAGCCTGGCTTACATGGGGAGCACAGTCTGCACAGAGAGGGACTGGCTTGGTAGTGGCAGGGAAGCAGGGGAGTTCCTAGGAGCACAGCTGGAGATCGGAGGTCAGAAGGTGACTTCCTCCACCCAAACCCAGGACCTGAGACAGCTTCTTGTCTTCCATGCAGAGCACAGCCTACCCAGTTCATGGGGGGTGTAATAGCAGTGGGGGAACAGCCAAGTCCCTGGGCACACAGCTGAGAGGTGAGAGATCAAGAGGTGACTACTGGCACAACACTGCCACCTCAGGAGAACAGCATACCCTCTGAGCACATAGCTAATTAAGAGCCTTCAGAGCATTAATAGCCCTCAGACCAACAACTCACTAGAAGCTGACCAAAAGCTAACCAAGAGAGACTTTGGGAAACAATGGGCAGATGGCAATGAAAAAATAAAATACAACAATACAAAGGTCAACAAGACCAGAAGAAGCAAGTAGCTCTACAGCTTCAAGGCCTGAACATAACAAAGAACAGGAAACAGAAGAAAACAACCCTAAAAACAGCTTTATGAAACTAATAGAAGCCTTAAAAGAGGATATAAAACCTCCCTTAAAGAAATAGAAGAAAATACAAGCAGAAAATTAGAAAAAATGAACAAAGTCCTGGAAGGGGGGGGGGGACAAACAGGTGAAAGAGATTTGCCAAGAATTAAAAATCGAAGTAGAAGCAATAAAGAGGCACAAACCAAGGCAAAACTAAAAATAGAAAACCTGAAAAAATGACACAGAAGTACAGATTCAAGTATAACCAACAGAATCCAAGAAATGGAAGAGAGAATCTCTGGGGTGGAAGACTCAATAGTGGTAATAGATACATCAGCTATAGAAAACACTAAAACCAAAAAAGTCATAACACAAAATACCCAGGAAATTTGGAACACCATGAAAAGACCAAATCTGAGAATAACTGGAATAGAATAAGGAAGAGAATACTAGCTCAAAGGCACAGAAAATATATTCAACAAAATCATAGAAGAAAACGTCCCCCAACCTAAAGAAGGAAATGCCTATAAAAATACCGGAAGTCCAAAGAACACCAAATAGACTAGACCCACAAAAAAAGACTGCTCGACATATAATAATCAAGCCTCTAAAACCCACAGAATAGAGAAAGAATACTAAGAGCTGCAAAGGAAAAAGGTCAAATCACCTATAAAGGGAGACCCATCAGAATAACATCGACTATTCAGTGGAAACAATGAAAGCAAGAACATCCTGGTCAGACATTATACAGACACTAAAAGTGCATGGATGCCAACCTAGAATACTGTACCCAGCAAAACTGTCAATCAACATAGATGGAATAAACAAGATATTTCATGACATAGCCAGATTTAACAATACCTAACCAAAATTTGCCCTATGAAAAGCCCTAGAGGGAAAATTCCACCCTAAGAAAACTAGGAACACCCATGTAACCACAAACAATTGATAAGCCCTCATAAGAAACCCCTCCAAGAAAGAAAATGAAAGTTACTACCAAAAATGATGGGAAATTTTGATCATTGGTCATTAATATCCCTTAATATCAATGGACTCAATTCACCTATGAAATGACACACCCTAACATGATGGATACAAAAACAGAAACCATCTTTCTTCTGCATACAAGAAACACATCTCAACTTTAAAGACAGACATAGGCTTAGAGTAAAGGGTTGGGAAAAGACTGTCTAATCAAATGGTCCTAAGAAACAAGCTGGTGTTGCCATTATAATAGCTAATAAAATAGACTTTAAACAAAAATCAATAAAAAGAGACCACAAGGTCACTACTTACTCATCTCAGAAAAAATTTACCAAGATGAAATCTCAATCTTTAATATCTATGCACCCAACACAAGGGCACCTACATATGTAAAAGAAACAATTCTAAAGCTTAAACCCCATATCAAACCTCTCAGACTAATAGTGGGAGAATTCAATACCCCACTTTTACCCTTAGATAGGTCAACCAGACAGAGACTCAACAAAGAAATAAGGGATCCAGCAGAAGTCATGACCCAAATGGACTTAGTAGATAAATACTGAAACCTCCACCCAAGCAAAAATGAATAAATGTATTTCTCAGCACCCCATGAAACTTTATTTACCACATACAAAGTTATAAAGCAAATATCAACAGGTACCAAAAAATGTGTATAGCACCTTGTACCATTTCAGATCACTAGAGTCTAAAGTTAAAATTCAACCACATCAAGAATTGCAGAAAGCCTACCAACTCATGGAAACTAAACATCACTCAACTGAACCACCTCTGGAAATTAAGAAAGAAATCAAAGACTTCCTCAAATTTAACAAAAATGAATCTGTGATATACCCAAAATTATGAGATACAAAAAAAAGCAGTCTTAAGGGGAGAATTCATAGCACTAGATACCTACATGAAACAACTAGAGAAATCCCAACCAAGAGAAATATCAGCACTGCTGAGGGCCCTAGGACAATTAGAAGCAAACTCATTTAGAAGGAGTAGATTTCAGGAAATAATCAAACTTAGAACTGAAATCAATACAATTGAAACTAAAAACATACAAAAAAAAATCAATGAATCAAAGAGTTGGTTCTTTGAGAAAGTTAACAAGATAGATAAGCCCTTATCCAAACTAACCAAAAAGCAGAGAGATAGTATCCAAATCAACAAAATCAGAAACAAAAAGGGGGACATAACAACAGACCCCCCCTCAGGAAATCCAGAGAATTATCAGGTCATACTCTGAAAATCTATACTCCACAAAAAATGGAGAACCTAGAAGAAACGGACAGCGTTCTGCACAGGTACCATTTACCAAAATTAAATCAAGACCAGATTAAGACCTAAACAGTCCTATAATACCAAAGGAAATTGAAGATGTCATTAAAAGTCTCCCAAATAAAAAAAGCCCAGGCCCAGATGTTTCAGTGCAGAGTTCTACCAGACATCCAAAGAAGCACTAATACCAATACTTCTGAAACTTTTTCATACAGTAGAAACAGAAGGAATATTGCCAAACTCTTTTTATGAAGCCAGAATAATCCTGATACTCAAGCCACTCAAAGACATAACAAAGAAAAAGAATTACAGACAAATTTTTTTCTCATGAACATTGATGCAAAAATTCTCAACAAAATTCTAGCAAACCTTATACAACATATAAAAAATATCATCCAACACGATCAAGTTGGTTTAATCCCAGAAATGCAGGGATGGTTCAACATAGGGAAAACTGTAAATGTCATCCATCATATAAACAAACTGAAGGAAAGAAACCACATGATCATTTCCTTAGATGCTGAAAAAGCTTTTGACAAAATCCAACATGCCTTCATGATGAAAGTCCTGGAGAGTGCAGGAATACATGGAAAATACCTAACTACAAAAAGGCGATTTACAAAAAGTCAACATCCAACATCAAACTGAATGCAGAAAAACCCAAAGCAATCCCACTGAAATCAGGAGCTAGACAAGGCTGTCTTCTCTCTCCTTATCTATTCAATATAGTTCTTGAAGTTTTAGCTAAAGCAATAAGAGAATGAAAGTAAATTAAGGGGATACAGATTGGAAAGGAAGAGGTCAAAATATCTGTATTTGCAGAAGACATGATTATATAAATAAGTAATTCACAAAATTCTACCAGGTAACTTCTACAGCTGATAAACACCTTCAGCAATGTAGCAGTATACAAGATTAACTCAAAGAAATCAGTAACCATCGTATACACTAAAGATAAAAGGGCTGAAAAGAAATGAGGGAAACATCACCTTTTATAATAGCTGCAAATAGCATTAAATACCTTGGTGTAACTATAACCAAAGATGTATCAGATCCGTTTGACAAAAAGTTTAAAATCTCTGAAGAAAGAAATTGAGAAATTGAAGAGGATATAAGAAAATGGAAAGATTTTCTATGCTCCTGGATATATAGGATCAACATAGTGAAAATGGTAATCTTATCAAACCCAATCTACAGATTCAATGCAATTCCCATCAAAATCCCAATACAATTTTTTACAGACCTTGAAAGAACAATACTCAATTTTATTTGGAATAACAGGAAAGACAGGTTTGGCAAAACAATTTTGCTCAACAAAATGACTTCAGGAGGCATCACTATCCCCGACTTCATATTATACTACAGAGTCACAGTAATAAAAACAGTGTGGTACTGACATAAAACATACTTGTGGATCAATGGAATTGAATTGAAGACCCCAACATTAACCCACACACCTATGAACACTTGAGTTTTGACAAAGAGGCCAAATATATTCAGTGGAAAAAAGATAGTATCTTCAACAAATAGTGTTGGCATAAGTGGATGGTAGTGTATAGAAAAATAAAAATAGATCCAAACCTATCACCTTGTATAAAACTTAAATCCAAATGGATCAAAGATCTCAACATAAACCCAGCTACACTGAACTTGATAGAATAGAAAGTGGGAAATACCCTCCAATACATTGGCACTGGTGACCACTTTTTAAATATAACACCAGTAGCACAGACACTAAGAACAACAATCAATAAGTGGGATCTCCTGAAACTGAGAAGCTTCTGTAAGGCCAAGAACACAGTCAATAAGACAAATCGACAGCCTACAGAATTGGAAAAGATTTTTTACCAACCCTACAAGTGACAGCGGATTGATCTCTAAAATAAATAGGGAATTCAAAAAACTAGAGTCCCAAATCCTTAAAAACCAAATTAAAAAATGGGGTCCAGAACTAATAAGGGCCTTCTCAGCAGAAGAATTAAAAATGGCTGAAAGGCACAGAAAACGTGCTCAACATCTTTAGCCATCAGAGAAATGCAAATCAAAACAACTTTGAGATACCACCTTACACCTGTCTGAATGGCCAAGATTAAAAACACAAATGAAAGCCTATGCTCCGAGAGGATGTGGAGTAAGGCAAACACTCCTCCATTGTTGGTGGGAGTGTAGACTTATTCAACTACTTTAGAATGCTGTATGGCAGTTTCTCAGAAAACTAGGAGTCAATCTCCCAAAGGGTCCAGCAATACCACTCTTAGGCATATACTCTAAAAACGTACATTCACACCCCAAAAGCATTAACTCAACTATGTTCATTGCAACATTATTCATAATAGCAAGAACCTGGAAACAACCTAGATGCCCTTCAACTGAAGAATGGATTAACAATGTGTGGTTCATCTACACAATGTTGTACTACTCTGCAGTAAGAAAAAATGATACTCTAAAATTTGCAGGCAAATGAATGGATATGGAGAATATCCTCCTGAGCAAGGTATCACAATCCCAGAAAAAAAAGCAGGGGATGTACTCACTCATTAGTGGACTTTAAATATATATATATATATATATATATATATATATATATATATATATATATATACATATAATGAGAGTGATGTCATTGTACACAAGAACTCAAGACCAGAACATAGCTAAATGACACAATGCCTCACTTCTGCATTGATGGCTTCTGGCAGAGGGGTGGGTAAGGAAAGACTTGTTTTCTTTAAGAGTCTGGCCACAGGAAGTTTAATTATGCTCCAGTAAGCAAATGAGCATCATGAATGGTTGGTTTTGTAAATGAGGAGATCTTAAGAGTGGACATGATACTGAGAGGTCTGGTATCTGAGTTTGATGGAGTGTATGATGTAAAAACACCAAATAATACACACACACACACACACACACACACATATATGTGTGTGTGTATATATATATAAAGAATATATATGTGTGTGTATTATATATATAATATATATATATATATAAAGAATATATATATATAAAGAATGGGAGCCTAATAATGCCATGTTGACTAATTCACTGACTAAGCCACTAGACCAAAGATATTCCATTTAGTGAAAGGACTGGTCATGCATTGTTGGTGGGAGTGTAAGCTTGTTCAGCTGCTCTGGAATGCAGAATGGTGGTTTCTAAATAAATAGGGAATCAATGTCCCCAAGGATCCAGCAATACCACTATTGGACATATACCCTAACGATGAACATTGTCACCCCAAAAGCATTATCTCAACTATGCTCATAGCAGCATTATTCATAATAGCAAGACCTAGAAACAACCTAAATGACCCTCAGCTGAAGAATGTATAACAAACTGTGGTACATCTACACAATGGAGTACTATTCAGCATTAAGAAAAAATGATATTCTAAAATTTGCAGGCAAATTGATGAATATGGAGAATATTCTCCTGAATAAGGTATCACAAACCCAGAAAGAGAAGCAGGGGATGTGCTCACTCATTAATGGATTTAAAAACAGCTTGGAGAGATGTCATTGTATACAAGAGCTCAAGGCTAGAACATAGCTAAATGACACAGTGCCTCACTTCTGCATTGATGGCCTCTAGCAGGGCTGTAGGTGAGGAAAGACTTGTTTTCTTTAAGGGTGTGGCCTCAGGGAGTTTAATTATGCTCCAGTAAGTAAATGCACAGCATTAATGGGTGGTTTTGTAAATGGAGAGATCATAAGAATGGGCATGAATCTGAGAGGCCTGATAACTGAGTTTGATGGAGTTCATGATGTAAAATGATAAATATATAAATAAAAAATAACTTGATAACTAAGAAAGCCAAGGTCTAAAAGTAGAACCAGCAAGATTTTATCAGTATGATCATAAATACAATTCCCTGAAGCTTACGAGAAAATCCGTTGTTAGATGAGGAAGCTTGAAATGGTCTTATTGACAAAATCTGAAGGTCTGAAATGAAGGTCAGATGATGAAGTATTTTCAAGACAGCCTGGAAACAATTTGTAAAAAATCTAATTCTCTTTACTTGCTCTGCAGCAGCAAAGAAAGGGAGCAATTACCTACATTAATGCCCTGATCTTTGATCTACCACCTCGTAACTGGTACACTGTCAAATTCTGACAAGAATTATCCTTATACCCCATTCAGTCCACTGATAATGCATAGGTAATGAGAAAAAATTTAAAGCTGTTAATTATTGTATCTTATAAGAAACTACCCCACTTCTCTCCTGCATTAAGTCCAGCTATTGCCTTTTGGTCTGTCTCCATAGCAACCACTTGAATTCAGGTTAAAGGCCATCCCATAACCTTGTCTTTTATGATATAGATGTAATCTCCCTTTTATTCTATATTTATAATCTCATTTCAATAAAAACATGTATAATAGAGACATAAATTTATAAAAACACACACAAAGCAGTCTCTAGGTCAAGAAAAATCAGTGTGTGTTTGAGAAAATCTAAAGTCCCCTGTCACTGCTCTGCTCATGGCTTTTATTGTATCATCCCAACCAGTGATAGCCACTTCAGCAGCATTACTATGTCACATGCTAGCTTGTTTTGAATACATAGAGCATTAGTGAAATAAACTCAGGTGATACAAAGGGAGAAAGAACAGATTTTACCCACGTGTTCACTCTACCAAGAGCATTTCTGACTTTTGCGTGGTATAACACCAGCCCCTTCCACCTCCATTGGTAGTAATAATTATCTTAAATATTGTGTTTAGTAGTCTCTAGTTATATTAAAATTTTTTAAAGTGAAATTTTATTTCTAATCAATATTCCATGTGAGTTTACAAACTTTACATTGAAGCATGATTATAACATATGCATGCCTATATTATTTGTTTTTATAACTCAAAGTATTCTTAATCCTCTATATTGCTGAGACATTTTCTGCAAGCTTAGATGACAACTTATTTATGTTATACACTCCTTATTTATGTTATACACTCAAAGCCACCCAAAAGTTAAATTTTTATTAAGCATTCTGTGAGACTGACTAACTAAAGTCACTGAGACTCCAGTGACTGGAAAATGGGGTACTGCAAGTCCAGGGATAAATTATTCTTAGCCTTCTTACTATCCATTCATCACTCACCACTGTATTTCCTCTAACACCCTTGTGACTATTACAAAAATTTATTATATAGTTATAATAAATATATTATATATATATATATTAGATAAGCAAAAAGATTCCCAATACTCTTCAAACCAAAGCCTATGAATGACATCAGACATCATCTGATGCACGTAGCAGAAAATTTCTCACTGCACTGTAACTTACATGCCTGTTGTGGCCACCAACACATTCTTAACATTTCTTGAGGTATGACTTTGTTTCATTACCATAAAAATGGCATCAACTTTTGCCAGACTAGAATGTGGAATTTGGGCAAACTGGATCTATGCTGTCAGGCTATCATCAGTCAAACCTGGCACTAGAATAAAGCTTCCTTGTGACATGAGACACAAGTCTTTGCAACTGTACATTAAATTATGAGTGTATTGTTAGAATTCCCATGTTTGTGCATGATACATATGAACAAACAAATAAATGCAAATAAACACATAAATGTTGGTGTCCCCATGATGTGTGTGGAGAAACAACATACACCTGGGCAAGGAAAATGGGGAACTCATTAAGGAGGTGAGGACAAAACATCCTATGATAAAGGACTAAAATATACCTTCCTTGTGTCTGTATCTTAAGATTAAGCCCTAACAGAGGAAACACTGAAGGGAGCCATTTGTGTGCCCTCCCCTTTGGCTGTTACACTGTTGTCTCTTTTCTATTTGTAAATTTGCTGTGTTTAACAGGAATACAGACTTCGGAACTGAAGCTGAATTAAATTTTAAAAATAAGAAATGAAAGAAATAAAAACAGAAGAAAGGAGAAAAGGAATTCCACTCTATATACACATCAAAGAATGAAACTGAGAATAGAAATCTCAGCCAAGCCCAGAATGATAGATTATTGTCTCCACAAAACCAGGTCATTTCATTTTTCCTTTACATATTGAGGAACTTTAAAAACCTAGTTTCAATTATCTTAGACTGAATGAAAACTATTGATCTCTCAGTAGACTGTTACAAGATCCTCACTAAATTAATACATATATGCCATCTCCAAATTAAGCTTGCCTCTCATTGTCTAAAATAAAAAAAAATAAGGTATTTTTCCCATAAGTGGTTAAGCCATGAACATACCCAGAACACTTACAATGAGTTAAGTGTTAAGGGAACAATGACATAGAATGTCAAATGTCAAGCCCCATAGGTCCATTAGAAAGTGTTACACACCAGCTAGTGCTGGAGGGAGAAAAGGAAGAAGGAGAAAGGAAAGGTAAGAAGGAGATGAGGAAGATAGGGATGAATGGAGGGAAGGCTGGAGAGAGGGAAATATGAAAGGAAGGTGGGAGCTATGGAAGAAAGGAGATATGGAGGGAGGCAGAAAGGACAGAGAAAGAAGGAGAGGAATGAGGAATGATAAACAAGTGAGGAAAAGATTGATGGAGAAACTCACCTTCTCAGTGTTTTCATTCTAGTAAGGGGGGTTTAGCTTATAAACTTTGATATTGTCAACTCAGCTTGCTTGTCTCTCACAAAACCACACTGACCTGATTATGGCCAGTTATACTGAACTCTGATATCTGATAAGCTAAGTCTTTACTACACTGAAACCTTCAGGACTTTTTAAATTGTTTATTGTGTTTTGTATATTTTTTGTTTGTCTGCTCACATTCCACAAACACATGGGTAAATAAACAAAAATTCTGAGTAAAATTACTCTGTGCCAATTAGGAATATGGATGGACATCTTAACTATGTTGAGTCTTTTGATCTATAAAAATTGTTAATTCAGTCGATGTTTGTCAAGATCATGTCACAATTTTTGTTATTGTGGTTTGTGTGTATGTGTGTGTGCACACACATACACATAAACACACACACAGACACACACCAAAGACAATCTAGTGTCTTTCTTGATAAAAATCCACATTACATTTTGAGGGAGGCTCTCTCACTGAAGTAGACAGGCTAGCCTGTGAGCTCCAGACATCTGTCTGTTTTCTGTCTTCACTGTAGCACTGACAACACAGGCAAAAGCCACTGGGGAGGCAGTGTTCTCCATTTTGTGGCTCAAACATATGTTCTGGGACTTACATGGCAAGTACTTTACTGACTGAGCCATCTATTCAGACCCCATTTTCTTCCTTAGTGAAGATGCATGTGCTTCATAGTAAATGTTGTACACCACTGTAATTAGTTACACACACACACACCACAAATATTACAACTTTCTATTACACCATAAGTTAGTTCATTCATTTTTATCATAAAGCTGTTACATAGTAAGCCTCTGTCATTAATGCCTATTATTGTTCTTTCTCATATAAGCTTGAAAAATGTTGAATATTTCTCTAAATAATGCTTTCATGGTAGCAATGTATTTTATATGTAGACTTTTCCAAACCATCACTTTCACTATTTTCCACAACATTTCTTATTTGACCTATGAGTTAGAAATACATCATTTAGTTTTCAAAAAGAGGAGCCTTTTATTGAAATTTTATCATTGATCTCTAGTTGAATTATGTTTTGATTATATTATCTTTATAACTGAACAGATCATCACTTGTACCATTTCTTCCCAAATGCATGAGATAATTTATTCCACAGTTTTGGTATGATATTCTACACACTTCCATTGGTTGCAGCTTATACCTGTGTGACTTCAGTCTTGTGTGTTCTTAGTAGCGCTCTTTTCTGTGGGAATTACCAGACCACACTGGTTATCTCATAATAACCAGTGATGCTATTATGAGATATTTATCTATTCCATTTTGCAGGTCTATTATTGCTTCCCACATTTTAATATCATATATGCTTAACTACTTAATTTCAAGAAAGGCTTTTGAAAATAGAGTTTTGACTATTGTTAAACTACGTAAATTTAGTAAACTTTATGATAATTCCTCCAATTTTTAAAATTTGGAATCTTTATTGTTTTGATATTTTCTTCTGTATTTTACAGCATTTTAATTTACTTATTTAATTTACTCTTATCTTTAATTTGGGAGGTAGTTAGATTTACTTTTTCCATTTTTGCCCTCTCAGTTCTCTTCTTTTGCATATCCTTTCTCATTTTTTCTTCATATCACATGATCTGATAATCACTCATTTTATGTGCATTTTCAGTGTCATTATAAATTTTAATGTGCATTCAATAATTATAACAATCAAAACTTCCTCACTGTTTAGTGTTTTCAGATTTTATAAGGAGCTAACAACAGTTTATATATAGTAATCTTGCTAGACTTTCAAGAAAATAATTCATCATTAATTTTACTTTAACATTTGTGCAAATTTTGTTTTAGCAAGGGTCCAAATTGTACCAGGTCTAGGACATTCCTTGCATTCTTTATGCTTATGAGAGTCTACAATTGCCCAAAAGACTAAGTGATATTTTTACCTATAAGAATTTAACCTATAAAGCTTTGGCTTAGCGTTGTGTAACTTTAGGAAGCATAAATCAGGGAAAATAAATCAATGAGTATTTCATGTATGTAGGTAAGCTATGTTAATGATTAAGTAATCAAAAATTGGAGGTTATTTTAGAATATGACAGTTTTAACTGCAAAGAATTTACATTTTGCCAAGATTTCTACTTATTGTGTATACTGCCAGTGTCTGGTTCTGCCCTACTACAGGGAAATGCCTTTACCTGGAATTTTCCCACCTGGAAGTAAGTGAAAGAATTGCCTAGACAATCTTTCTGGAAGCATTTATGTTCTATAAACACCTATTTATGCTTTTGTCTTAGACGCTTTGATTGAGGCTGCATATTTTATGAGATATATCATCCTGACTCCACAGGAAGGCTACATAAAATATGGGTCCTGAAACCTGGTAGAGCTGCACTAACCTGTATTATCAGAGTTTCTTTGTTTTGATGCTGAGGATTTGAGATTGCCTGTTACTGAATACTGCACTAAATTTAGCTAGATTTAATCATCATCTTATATGAGAAATAACTACCTTTTCCCCCAGGTTAGATATAATGTAACTGAAACTCAGCACAATTGTGCCTGCTGACAACATCACATTGTAAATATTAAGACTCTGAAGAGAATTTCTCTAGTAAATGATATATATGGGGATCAAATTTATATTGATGTATTTCTTTAGATGGCACGATGTCCACTTAATACTTCATTAGATCAGTTATCAATGAAATCTTTACCTGAACACTTACCTGGAACTATGAACTCTATTTCTTCTGATATTGCAGTTCCTAGCCTATTATATGCAAAACAGCGGTATTTCCCTTGAAAGTGAGAGATGTGTCCCTCATTTGGGATCTTGAATGTGCCTGAATTGTTAGATACAATTATTCGAGGGTCAGAAAGATCAAAGTGCTTGTCATCCTTAGTCCATGAAAATCTAGAAGATAAAGAAAGCTTACCCTCACAATTGATGACATTTTTTATTTAAAAAATTTAATAAACAAATGCACAAATGGTAAAACCAAGAGAATTTATGAGTTTTAAATATATGAAGTACATCTTAACAGTGTATTAAAGACAAATCCAAGAAATCTTACAAGCAAGGAAATACAGTGAAATTGGAGATAAAATATTGAAGGCAGTATTATTCTCTTATAAATTGAAGGTATTTTTAAAATATCTCCCATTACATACATACACATACACACACACACATACACACACACACACACACACACACACACACAGATATAAGTCTGGATCATTGTTATATTTTAGCACATGTGTATATGTCTGTGTGAAAAAAAAAACACACACACAAATTAGTCCCCTTTCATCTGGTATTTTTAAGTGTGTGACACATTTGAATCTATCTTTAAAAACATAATTTTCCAGTTAAAATGTGTCAATTTAAAAATAATATTAAAGGTAATTTAAATAATATTTAAATCATAGGTCATATTTTGTCATGGGATTGTTGTTTCATTTTTAATCCACTTCAATGCTTTTCCTTTTATAAATAATTCAGTGGTAAAAAACTCTATAGACTAATCCTTTGATAAACTTATTTTCAATTATTTTTTAGAGCAATTCTTTATAAACAATGACAGTAAATTTGTAGGGAAAAACTTCATTATCATTCTAGAGAAATATCTCAAGAATTGTATTTGAGAAAAAAGTACACAGTTAAGTTCTTCTTATATATGAATAGTTGCATAGATAATAATGTAAGTGAATAAGGCTTATGTGAATACATAAAAATATTGTGACCTTGCAGACTGATGCATTTATCTAATTATTCTTTATCAATAAAAATTAGGAGTCAGCTATCAGGCTAAGAACCTGAAAGATCAGAGAAGCACAGAGCAGCCGCTGATGACTTTCTACCTCTCTGTTCCTCCATCCAAATGAGGCAAGATCCTCCTTAAAACCCTGCCTTTCTGCTTCCTCTGTATTCCAAAACCTCTATGGTTAATTGTGGTCATCTGGTGACTAGCTCCACTCTCTGATTTAAATAAAACTTTATTGTCAGAATATAATCAAAATATCACACAACAGTAGACTTAACTACCATTTATTTAGAAGTTTAGTGCTTCATTCATATGTAGAGTTGTATTCTAACTTATGACTTAGTCACATTTAAACAGCATAATATAAAATGCTTTCAAATATATATTTCCCATACATATTTAACAATATACCTACTTTGGTTCTGGGTTTCCTTTAGCTTCACATTCAATTTGAAAATATTCATCAAACGGAAAGGCAACTTGCACATGTGACTGCTTTGTGATTGTTGGAACCTGTTGAACTGAATATCAAAACAAAGACATGAATAATGAGGCTTCCAAAAATGGGACAAGATTAAATAATAGAGAACAGTATGTGCTTTCTACATCAGCAAGTATGATGGTTTATCTTCAGTTTCTACTTGACTGCATTTGGAATTGCTCAGGAGATACATGATGGAATTCACTTACCCAGGTGTTTCCTGAATATGAAATGTGAACGAGACCATCCAATGGGATAAAGACATGGAGACTGGAAAATGGGGTAACCACCTGAACACCATTAAGCCCACTTTGCATGATTATTATGGGTTTAAATTAACCAGCTATGTCTGCCTCTCACTGCCTTTGATAACACAATGGAGTTCATCTCATCAAAGCATGAACCGGAACAAATCTGCCCTCCTATAGCTGCTTAATTTTTATAAATATTATACCATAATAATAAGAATAGTAATTAACATAGTAAGTAAAAAAGCTATTCCAAGAACTTTACTTCTCTTTAACATATATTTATGAAACATGTATATAACATATATATATGAGAAACACTCCCCACCATCATTTTATACTGCCTCACATATACACAACTTTCAGTTAACCCAGAAATAAGACATTTTTAACACACAAGAAAAACATCATGTTATAACTTTAAATACATATTTTTTTAATGTTATCAGCATTCCATTAATTAAGAAATGTTTACTGATTTTTTTACACATTTTTGTGATTTGGAAAGCTTTCTCTTCTTCTTTTCTGCTTCTATTTAGATACTATAATAAACTGCATTAGTATCTTTCACCCTATTAGTATTCTGTGTCTTTTTGATATTTCTTCTATTTGGGCATATTTCTTTTCTTTTCTATCTCTCTTTACAATTAATATGTATTTCAACAGATATCCTGGACATTACAGGCTTTTCCATTATTGGATCCTCAATGTAAGATGAATTTTCAGAAGTGAATATAATGAAACTGACTCTAGTGATAAATACCAAAATCATTTTACAAACAATATGTGATTATAGAAGGCCTCATAGTCTAAAACCATTGATTAATGGCTCACTAAAATCTGCTAAAATTCCATATTTATTGCAAAAGAATTTTTCTTTATTTGAGTTTTATTTAACTTCTCTTGATAAACATTTTCTTTTTTCTTTTTATTTATAAAATAAATTATTTTTTACCCATGTATCCCCTTTCTCTTCATCCCTTCCTTCTTCCTGATCCCTCCCAGCCAGTTATCAGCCTCCTTCCTCCCCAACCCCCATCCCCTCCCCCAAAAGTACAAGAAGTCCCAAGGTGGGTCAGCTCAATGTGCAGCATCCACTCCAGGGAAGTCTGATATTAGGATGAGGAAATCAGACTTGCCTGATACACATTTTCTATAATCTTTCCTGGTATTTGACAAATGCAATGAATGAATTTATCCTTTATTTCTCTTCCCCACTGGAATTGTCATTTCCCCATTCTAAAATTACTTCAAAATAAAACTACACAAAATTTATTGATTCTGAGGACAGGCACTTAGATCATGTTTTGAAATAGACCATGGATTATGGTATACATAATGCTATACTGCAGGTGAGCACTAAGTAATTTTCAAATTGAGACCTTCTTTAGTACATTTCTGACAACTTTTCATTCATATTTTGATTTATAAGGAATTACAAAGCAATCAATAGCAGGAACTGACTTTGGCATGTGTTTTTGAGAAATGCAATTTGCATACAAGCAATGGATTATTGAGTACATTTTAATCATAAAGTACACATAGGCCCTTCACCCTGTGACATTGAGCTGTATCTTAACTTCTCTGCTTTGTTTGAAATTACAAGGCACCCAAAGTACCCCTGTTCAACTGGATTATAAGTACTGAACCAGCCCACTGTAGGGTTTAGAAAGTGTCTGGGTTTGCTGGCTAATGTAAATCTGACAAATATTTGTACATTTCATAAACGAACCAAAAAATATCACTCTACTCAACATTGCCTCTGAGCTAATAAGGAAACTCACTGATGTCTGAAAGCTTTTGGGCTTAGGTTGATAACAGACCAAGTCTTCTACAAGTCTAATAATCTTTACTTGAACACTCAAATTTGGCCATTGGCAAGTTATCATATTTATATTGTCAGTTTATCTTGGAGTGTCAAGATGACTTTGTTCTTTTGCTGGAAAAATATCTGCCTGTAAACATCTGGACAACCAAAATTAATCTGTCAGTCATACTTTCAAGCAAAAATAGTATGGTGCTGAAGCAATAATATAATTGAGAAATAAGAAAATTCTTTCACTACAATGCAGCAGAATTATTTTATGTCTATATTACAGTGCATTCCAGTGTTATTTAGAGGTAAATTTTTTATGTATTTGACAATTTTAACCTAAAGAAAAAATTGTTCTGTTTTAGGCATATAGAAATATGAGTGCATGGCCATAAAAAACACCTTGCATTTTGGACAGCTCAAAGGTCATGCCACATTTGTGTTAGGAAGAGAGATCCTTTTTACCATAGATTTTATAGAATCAGTACAGATGACAATGGCAGTAAAAGGTGGTACTAACTGGCACTAGGATTTTATTGTCAAAATATGAGGATCTCACAGACCACTTAAATGTATCTATAAGATCCTGAAGCATCTACAAACCATCATTTAAGCATAAACAGCCAGCTTAGACTTAATAACCCAAAGGTCTTCTCAAATTTTTATTTGATTTTTTAAAATTTTACGTACCAATCACAGTTCCCCATCCTTCCCCTCCTCCTGCTGACCCGACAGCTTCCTTCCGCCTCCCATCCACTAATCTGAAAGGATAAATCCTCCTATGGGGAGTCAATGAAGTCTGGAATGCCAAATTAAGACAGGACCAAGACACACACACACACACCCAGCCAGTATGAAAGCTGAGCAAGGATTCCCTCTACGGGGAACCGGCTTCAGTAAGCTAGTTTATGCACTAGGGATAAATTTTGGTCTTACTGACAGAGGCCCCGAAACTAGAATGGATAAAAAAAAGTGGTACATTTTCACAATGGAGTATTACTAAGTAGTTAAAAAAAAGACATCTTGAAATCTGCAGGCAAATGAATGGAACCAGAATAAAACATCCTGAGTGAGGTAACATACACACACACAAAGACAAACATGGTATGTACTCACTCATAAGTGGATATTAGACATAAAGTAAAGGATAGCCAGGTTACAGTGCACAACCTAAGAGAGGCTAGGTAACAAGGAGGACCCAAGGAGAGACAATCATGGATGTCCCTGGGAAGGGGAAATAGATAAGATCTCCTGAGTAAACTGGGAGCATGGAGGAAGGTGGGAAGAGAATAGGAGAGAACAGGATGGTCAAGTTGGAGGAAAGCAAACAAGCAGGTATCTTGATAGAAGAAGTCATTTTGGAGTTAAGGAGAAACCTGGTGCTATGGAAATTCCCAGGAATCCACAAGGACAACTCCAGCTAAGACTCCAAACAGTAGTGAAGAGGGTTCCTGATCTGGTCTTCCCCTGTAATCAAATTGATGACCACCCTAATTGTCATCATAGAACCTTTATCCAGAAACTGATGGAAGCAGATGCAGATATCCACAGCTAAGCACTAGGCCAAGCTCTCAGTACAGTGAGCAGAGATCATGATGAGGAAGCCCACAGAGACAGCTGACCTAAGATACTGGGCACTCACTGACTCTGAACTCACAGCTGGGGAACCTGCATGGGACCAAACTAGGCCCTCTAAATGTGAATGACAATTGTGTGACTTGGGAATTTGGTAGGGCCACTTCTCAATTTTAAAATTGCATTCATTTTCTTTTTGCCTAATAAAAGTGGTAAGTCATGCTGTCACCATGTTGCACATAATAACTCAAATTCAGGCTTCATCCAGTGGATACTGACCACCACTTTAGTATTTGCTAAAAGCACCTGAACACTCCTTAGCAGTTGTCTCATTTCTGATTAATATAATTTCTAAGTGAAGTGGGCATTGAGTCTCTTGTAAGTTCATCCTGTTTAAATTCTATTGCAGTTACAAATGGTAGAGAGAGGTACAGCAGCAGCAGCAACAGTCCCAAAGATACCAGCTAACAACTTGAGAACAACTTGTTTATTACAACATTATTCTTTCTTAAATTTGCTAAGGTTGTAAGAGCTTTGCAATAACTAATTATTCAGGGAATGGAGCTAATAACCTTTGGGTGTTTGTATGAATATATATTCCACATTACAAATCCTTTCCTCTATAATTAGGCCAATTACAGAGACACCAGACTCGTTGACATTCAAATTGGGTACCTGACTTGGTTGCATTTACTAGTGAGTGCTCTAGAGTGCCAAAATAAATGGACAATATTCAGTTCCTCTGAAAACATGCTATTAATATTTTATAACAATTGTCTGAGGACATTACCGCATGAATAATAGCTAAAACTATCAGAATAGTGAGTGGCATGAGCTAATACAAAAGTTTCCACCCTTCATCACTGAAAAGCAAGTACAAAAACAAGAAGCATACATGTGTTTGTTAGAGAACTAGTTCAGAAGTTTGAATCTGAAAATATGGCTCAGCAGTTAAGAGTAATTGCTGCCCTATCAAGGGATCTAAGTGTGGTACCCAGAACACATAAGGTGTTGCACAGCCATCTAATTTTAGTTCCAGGATATTCATTGCCTTTGTATGGCCTCTTTTGACACCAGACATGCATATACAACTGCATGAAAAAAATCCCACATAATTTCTTTTAAAGGTAGAATCTACTAATTATGATGGTGTTTATATTCTCAGCTGGTCACTGATGAATATGATAAACTTGTACAAAATTTTAGCTATTTATTAAACGAAATGTACATGTTTACATAAACATGCATGCAGAACAGGAAACTGAGCTTCTGTAACAGATGAGAATACAGAACAGAGGCTCAGCCTTTACACAATAGAAAAGTGCAAATTCTCACCTGAGGAATCAAGGTAGTATTTGACTACCAGTACACTGTATACTAGTAGCTTCTTTAAAGTAATTAATACTGACCAACAGAAATGATTTTAAAATATATCATAGTTTTCTTGCTTCTAGTCACATTGAATCTAAGTACTTCAAAAGGAAAAGTTACCTTAATATTAGTATCCTTAAAATATTCATTAACTTGTCTGAGGTTAAAAACATTATTTTCAAATTCACATGTTTCATAATGTTAATTTTCAATGTTAAGATTTTAATAAACAATAAAAGACTCTTATAAACTTCAACACTATATACAGTAGAACAGAAGGGATTCTGGGAGAAACACATAAAAAGTATCTGAATCACATTAAAAGACATTTTACAGCCAAGAAAATTTCCCATTTGTCTACATTCATCCTTTATAAACCACTATGTAAAGTATACTTATAGCTACATTACTTTTGAATTATTAATAATAACTTGTTAAAATGATTGATGATAACTAGCCTTTTACATGCAATTATCAAGATATTATAAATACATATTGATAATTCACACTCTAGAATACACTGGATTGGGAGGCAGTATTAGGTAATATGATTTTGAACTCTAACATGACTTTTGTTATTTTTCATAATTTATTGTTTCATTTTAAGTACAAATTGTTTTGGAAAAATATGAGGCTTTTATTTGTAAAAATATGAGGGTTGAGAAATGGTTCAGCAGTTAAAAGTCTGCACTGCTCTTGAAAGTAACACAAATTCAGTTGTAAACTCCCGTGGCAGCCCTGATAATCCAGTTCCAGAAAAATCTGATGTTTCAGAGGTCACATTCACTCTCATACACATACCCACACCTAAATACACATATAATTGAAAACAAATCAAATCATTTTTTAAAAAATGAGGCTCATTCAATTCCTTTTTCTTATAGCTTTTTTAATGTTAGTAATTTCTAAATCAAAATTCTTCTTAAAGTAAGATAATGTAAGCATATAAAACAAAAAGTATCACCTGCTATGTCAGTTATATTTCTTGTAACAGGCCAAAGTTACATAAAAAAGCAAAAAGTTAAGTTGAAAAGTTATGAGAGCAACTAAATATCCTTACCCAAATATTAAAAGTATAGCCATGAATCTTCCTGATAGTTCATAAATAGGACAGAAAAGTTTTATCTTCAATCAGCACTTGTTTTATTTAAGCAGACATAAAGTTTCATATCAGGGACTGGAGACAGTGCTTTTACCTGAGAGCGGGATTTCAGCTCTTGACAACTTTAACAGGAGGAAAATTAGACTCAGGATCAGTCCTCTTCCATGAAACAGCACCTCCATTGCTCTTCAGAAAGGAGGCAGCACACAGAGATTGAAAAACTTAATGTCCTAATACGTTCCAATCCCAAATGAGAAAAATATGGGAAACCTGGAAAAGGCCGCAGATAAACAAGATATTAGTTAACCTACTCTAAAATTTGAACACAGCAAAAATTAAACTCATTTTGTAATTAGCAAGCTAATAAACTTACTATCTAATAATATTACAAAACATGAGCTTTTTTCATATTCAAAACAAAAGACATTTAATGTATGATATATTGTAAGCTATGAATAATTACCATGAAATATATCTGTAAATCACAGTAAGATTTATACTAAAAGCCATTTTTCACACTAATGAGTCAGTGGCTATGAGAATAATATCATTAATCTTATTCAGAAAGTAGTGAATTCTCAATCAATTCTTTATATTAATGTAAAAGATTATAAAGACAAATCTTGAGCTCTTCTGGTAAAGTACATTTTCATATTCAAAATTTCACATTAGTTGGTATTTTGTGTAAAACATTAAGTGAGGAAATAATGAAGGGGGCTAGGGAGATGGGATCAGTCACTAAGGTGCTAATTATGCAAGCATAAGGGCCTGAGTTCCAATCATATGAAGCAAAGTAAAACGCCAGGCATGGCTGAGACTGGACATAAAACTAAGGCTGGAAAGACAGAGATCACAGGTCCCTGGGGCTCACTGACTAAAGAGTTCAGCTGATTAGTTAGCTAGAGGCTGTATGACAGGCCCTGTCTCAAAAAGTAGCATTGGGAAGATTGAATATGTCTAGATAGTGTGAAAAGATGGAAATTCAATATATTCATGTAGGAAACTCTAGGCGTAAAAGAATAAAGGCTATAAAGGTGGAGAGTAATGAAGGAAGATATCCAGAGTTGACCCTAGGCCTCTGTATGAGATCACATATGTACAGTCTCTAGTAGACATGCATAAAAATCCACATCCATATATGCACACACATGTATGCACACATACACACACACAAAAAAACAGAAAGACAATAAATTGTAAGTAAAATTTACAAATAATATCACTGTTTCAAGCAGAAAAAAATCATTAGTTGATATCCATTTGAAAACAATATAAGAAATACAACTTTGACTTTCTTTCCTGCCTACTGTTACTTCATTTTCTCACTGAAATATTATTTCTCACATTATTCATAATATATTTCTGAGATGGTAAAACATTTTCTCTATAGAATGTGACTTCTTATGAATATAATTTTCTTATTCTTATTAAAATATCAATTGCTTTATTTGTTCATTACCAAAACAGACAGATCACTAAATTTAAATTTACTTTCCAAGTATGTTAGCTTTTAAGTTTCATCTCCAATTGCAACCCAAGCGATTCGGGGAGCTGAGCAGCCAGCTAGGTTCCGTGATAGGTCCTTGAATTCAATTGCAGCAATGCAAAATCTAAAGAAAGAAAGAGGTGGTAGAGCCTATGGTCTCAGTTTCTTTTCCTGCTGATATGATGAAAATAATCGGACAAGCTAAGGATTCAAAGATTTATTTTAGCTCAGATTTCAAGGCACAGTTGAGCATGATGGCAAAATCAAGGCAGTAAACAATTGACGACCTTGGTCACACTGCTTTCAAACCCAGAAAAGACAAAAATGCATACTTGCAACTGTTATTTTCCCTTTTGCTATATGCATACATAGTCCAAGATCCTAGCCAGAGATTGGTGCCCCCCACACAGGAGGGTTTTCTCACCTCAATTTAACACAGTCAATGATTCCCCAAATGCGTAGTCATAGGCCTATCTCCTAAAGCATTCTAGATTCTGTCAAGTTGATAATTAATGCTAGACATCACCTTTGTGTTCCCAATACATACAAGAGCAGGTCACATTTGAAGGGAAAAAACCCTAATATTATTTTTATGAGTTGGAAATATAAATTGACAAAAAAAATTCTTCTGTATTTTGACTTGAAGAATTTCTACAATGATCATAAAGGGTAAGACTTGCTACTGCTACAGAGTCCTCAGAGCAAATTAATTAGGAAAACATTTTATTTTATACATTATTTTACTTTATCTGATCTTAATTGTTCAGCTGGGAAATGAGAATGTAAAAGCCAAAGTCATCCTTGCTTGCTTAAGAATATTTACAAGTATGACAATTTAAAAGACTAATTATCCATTTTCAGACAAATCACCATGATGACTGGCAGCTCATTTTCCTTCTGAAATAACTTACTCTGATCAACAAAACATAATGAATAAAAACATTGTTTCTATCAGAAAAAGCAACTAAGTTTTACACATTAGCATAATGTTGCAAGATATTCCATCTACTTCAAAAATTAAATGTGCAAAGAAATTATTAACATCTGTCTTTTGAATTTTCCTTTTCTCTCCCTCTTAAACAGTTGGTAATAATATCCTAATTTACTACCTATAGTGATGGACCATCCCCAACCTATAATATTTAACATTCTATTACATTGTTTAGATCAAATGGCTTCAATGGCATCTTACATGTTTGATTAATAATTTGACCTCTATCTGTAAGGAGAAAAGCTTTTAAAACCATGATGATGTTAAGAGGCCACATTTCTAGGATAGTATCTAATATATCATCATAACCAGAATTAGGACAGCCAACTAAGTCAGAACTGGCTCATTTATTGATTCTCCTGATTTAGGCTAAAGAATTAAATGGTTTCTAATTGCTGTAGTAGAATAGTTCATAAAAGCTTGTTGCTCTTGAGCATCCAATTGACTTGGAAGTTTAGTGTTATTGCCTGCATGGTCAACCAAGATAGCATATCTCATAAGAGAATACGAAAGAGTTATAGTCGTAATCCATGCACTCTGGAGACAGAGGCATAGTAAGGTCCTGGCTAACTAAATCTTCATAGACTCTATTACAAAACAAATGGTACTACATTGGTTGTCAGTGTTAAAATAAAACTGCATGCTTTTTTACACATAATATTCTAAAATATAGCACATTCTTATCTTCTATAAGAATTGCCTTCCATTTACCTGTAATTTGCCTGCTCATAAGGTATGACACTAAAATTATTAAAAGGTAAAGTATGAGACCAATTTTAAGCAAAGCTTCAATTCTAAAGTCAGAAGCACAAATAGGTCCCAGACTGAGAAAGAAAATAAGCCTGATTTCATTTTTGGAAACACAAAGGGAACATCACTAGGTAATTCTATTTTGAAACAGAAAACAGCAATAAAATTATAATTCTATTTATCCTTTTAAAAATAATTTGAATTTAATGACTCATGCCAGAGCTCAAAGATAAAAGCAATTATTGGATCACAGGGTAGAGCTCAGACATAAGACAAGTGTAAGATACACAAAAGTGTTTGAAATTTGGTTACATAGAGACAGTTTATAATAGCTTAGTTTTGTGACATTGACTATAATGCAAGACAAATCCATTCATTTCCATGAGTCTCAAAATTGAACCAAACTCATTATTTTAGCACATTGGGGGAAGTAGAGAAATCTATTTCTGTTACATGACAAAATAGAATAAAACACACTCTTAGACATGGCATTATACATTTGACCCTTCCAATCAGCTAAGCTTCTCTGGAGCAACTAGTTATAGGACTTAAGCATGGGTTAGTTTAGAGGGATTAGCTTAGACAGGGACAAGCAGACATTTGCCAAAGTACTACTTCCAATAAACCAACAACAAGAAGACATCATAAATGCATCTGGGCATTTTTTGTTTGTTTCTTTGCTTGTGTTACAGACAAAACCTATGCCATGCCAGAGAAGTGCCCTGCAACCCATAGCTCCATCTGACATATTTAGAAATTCCGAGGCAACACATCTAGCAACAATTTACTCTCTTAATTTAATTGATCTTATGCTTTTAGAAAGGAAAAGTGGGGAGGCTTAGCCTTTGTTGATCCCACTTTGTCTCCTGAAAAAATGTCAGACTACTGAGATCTGCTGAACAACCTGGATAACAAGCCAGACCATAGAAAAATGAATCACTGTACATATGCTATCACTCAGTACGTGCTCGGGAAAGTTAGTTTGGCCTCTATCATACATTTCATTCCACTAAGTTTAATAGCCTCTATATGATATAGAAATTTCTTTAGGGTCAGGTAGGACAATGTATAATTAGCACAGAATCAACCCTAACAGTACTGGTAGTAGTGGTCCCCGTACTCCTGATGGGAATAGTTTTAGTCTCTATAAACCTCCATTAATACTACTATGGATTTTAAGATTATGGTTAGCTTATATTATTTATTATTTATTATTATTCTTATATTTACAGAATAATTTATATCACAACTTAAAACACAAAAATATAATCTCCAAACTATTAGTGGCATAATGACATCATGGGATTAAAATGTTCTAGAAAATAAAAAAGCAAATAAAGTGATAGGTTGCAAAAACCTTCTCTATTCTGCATTCTTGTGCTCATATACCTTGATGATGCTTTAAATGTCATTCTGATGAGTTGCTTCCTTGCTACAGGCCTCTGGCTCCCTGGAGGACTTCTCAAGCTGGGCTTCAGGAAGTCTGCAGAGCTTCCCACTGCCTGTTGCACATTTCAGGAGAACAAGCCTGGGCTACCCAGCTTAAAGACTGCCGATATTTCACATCCCTAATTTAATCCTAGCCAATACCCAGCCAACCTGAACAGATAGTTGGGAACCAACTCTGTTATTATCAGTTATGGCTAGTAGAGGACAGCAGATTCTCCCAAAGAAACAATAGACTGTGAAATAATAGTATAGTATCCTTGCAGATAAACCAATTGGTTTCAGGCTGGCCATGTACCAAAAGCTATTATATATTATACAGATGAAAAAGCACAAAAAAACTGATGCACTATGGATAAGTGCTAAAGCTGTGAAATGCACACACACACACACATATACATATAGCTTTGTGTCTTTTAAGGTCAATTTACTATTTCAGAGTTTAGTTAATAATCATAATTTCCCAACATTTATTGAATCCTTGCATATTCAAAATAAGCCTAAAATACCTCAATAGTTGTAGTGATATATTCTATTTTTAATAACTATAGTCTGGAATATCAAAGGATATACAGAGGTAAGCCAAGTGCCTGGCTGTTAGGCCTTGAACTCACAGAGATGGATCTCTGCTTCTCAAGTGATGGGATTAAAGGTGTATGTCATTATTCCCTATCATCCAGGGCTTGGCTCTGAGGGTTGCTCTATCATCTTATGTTCCAGACTATTTTTATTAAATGTATCACCACAAACAGTAGTAAATAATAGTTATTTAAATAGGTATCTTGAATGGAAGCCAGACAAATTTGTAATTCTGAAGGCCCAGGGAAATTTATTTTTTAAAAAACCAACCAAACAAACGAAATGCCCATCCAGAAGGACAGTCTTGCTAAGGCTGGAATGCAATCCACCTCTTATTTAATACTTTTGCATATCAAAGCATATAATTAGTATCATCCATGCAAGTAGTAAGTGCTATGAGTCAATGTATTTTCTTACTGGTTTATGATGTTAAAAAGCCACGGAGTAAATAAAAATGTAAGTCCAATTCATAGTAATTATCTAAATCCTGACAGCTTTGTGAATACACTTAGGATACATTTTCATCTTTATTTTGTAATTTATTTATTAATTCATCAGTAGTTTTTATTGGAGACTGCTTTAAATTATATAACAAAATATAAACAGGCAAAGATGAATATAAAAGAGTTAAGGATTCTCACTAAGCATAAATACACAAACTTTTCATTCCTATAAATTGAACATTTTTTAAAAAACATCTTTAAATTAGCTCAAAGTCTCTGGCTGCTGTTGAGTATCCTGAATAATTACCATTCCCTAAAAGTCATTGTTTTTCTTCACTTAATAATAATAATGTCGTGTTTACTAAGAACCCTTGAGCTGAGCTTCTCTAATGCCCCTCATGAATTGTAAATACACTAATTTTCCACTTAGAAAATAAAGCCTATTGAAATTTGTATGCTGGAATTTAAGGACAAAAGGTTCCTCTTCATTCTGAAAGAGAGGAATCTGAACATAGAGAAAACTAACCAGTAACCTTAGAAAGACAGCTAGTCCAGGACAGTACATTTTACCTCAGTGATATTTTATTTACAACCATGGCTTTTTCTATTTGCAATTATTTACAAACCTATTCAGGTCAAATTTCTAAGGAGAAAATAGAATAAGGCATGTCCAAAGGGACGAGGAGCAACAATTATGATCACTCTTTGAAAAAGAGAAGTGTGGTACTGCTAAAAGGACTAGAACACAAAGCAGAAATGTCAATGACACTCCATCTGCCCTTTATCTCACAGATGTGGAATATACACAAAAACAAGAGAGAGAGAGAGAGAGAGAGAGAGAGAGAGAGAGAGAGAGAGAGAGAGAGAGAGGTGACATTTCTTTCCACCACCAACAGAAAGAACCAAGCTGTCACAGGCACCATAAATTCCAGAGACTGAAAATATCTTTGTATATTCTAAATCATTAAATATTTTTTCTATTCCTATTCAGGATGCTTGAAATACAACAACATATTTTATCAAAGCCAGCAGGAACAGGCATAATATGACACTGGTATTCAAATAAATAACACAACGGGGTTTGTATAATAGAATTAGTCACTGTTATAACTTAGAATTTTGTGAATTTTTTTCTCCCTGCACATGGAAGGGGCTTAAAAACATCATCAAGCTGAATCCAGCGGGATGCCTTAGACAAAACCGTTTGACACTCTCATGATGGAGGGGAAGTCACCTTCACGGCCCTCTGACCTCAAATTCCCCTTTATGAAATTCCTTTTTATGCAATTGTCACTCTGTAGTAAAAGATTCTGCTGATTTGAAATCAGGTCATAGTTGGGGTAGAAGGTCCCCCAATTTCCATAAGCCTGATGTGTGATTAGAATCATTCAACACCTTGAAAGTGAAGAGGAAATAAACACACAGAAAATTAAAAAGCTTTTGTTCAATCACCTGCTTGGCTCATATCATGAATCAATTTACATGTGCCATAAACAGAGTAATCCTGAAATAACTGCTAATGGCTTTTTACTGTGAAAACAAAGGGGATACTGTACATTATAGCCGTCTCCATTTAGACTGTGTTTCATGTCACTGAAGTGACAAGACAAAGGAATTGTTTGAAGTGTTAATTCATCCTTCCTGCAGAGGTGGCATATTTTCATACAGTGGATCAAAGAAATGTAGATTCTATTACAAACCAATTGATTTTATTGAAAAACATCAGTTTTAGATAATAATTATGTGATATCCATTAATATCTTTTTTAAGTAGGAGAATACTGTGGTTGAGCATCAATAGGCATACCTCTGAGTATAATATGCGGAAACAAATATACACTACTTTTCTTCTTTGTTGGTCTATACATTCAACAAATAGTATCCTGTAAAGCTGTCCAATTGCATTTTATTTGATGGGTATTAGAAATAAAACTACCTAAAACCAAAGTCATACAAAGATGAAAAACAATTTTTACTTCCCCACATGAGTTTTATCTTCTGAGTATTTTTCATAACATTTTTTGTAGTGTTGATAATCACCTCAGAGTATATTTTAATAGGTATACAAAACTGCATAGAACATAAGGCCTCATGAAATAAATGTTGCCATATATATATAACTCTTAGTAGCTTCTCTTATCTCCTAACTAAAGCAATTCATTAGCTTCACCTCCAGCAGATTGCAGGTGGATTTTATCCCATAGCAGAATACACTTTACAATGGGACAAATATACTGTTCTCCAGTTCTGTCCTATTGCATTGTCACCAGCAAGACAACAACTCTACTCCAGGGGATATTTGCTTTATGCATGGACCATTTTATTGCCCATTGTGACTACAGAGTCCTGTTGTTGTTTAGCAGGCAAGAAGCATGGACTTTAAAAAGTCCATAGTGTGTATCACTAGTATGAGATACACTGGTACTCTAATTTGCTTGGTTACATAGCTGTATAATAAAAAATAATGCTGTATGTGCATTGCTAAGGAAATAAGCATTTTGGAAGATAAATATCTTACAAAATTCAAATTTGACTACACGGTGTAGTTTTTACCCTTTAGTTTTTACTAAGGGAGTCTGAAAAACAACAAACCCACACAAAGCCCTATACATACATATTTCCAGCACCTTTATGCATAAAACATGTCAATACTAGAAAGCAATGAGCATAACAATCAGTCAGTGTGTGTTCTAGAACGATTTATGTTACTGTAATGAATAGCATGACCAAAGGCAACATGGGGAGGAAAGCGTTTATTTAGTTTACAACTTCTAATCACAGTCAATCATTAAGGCAAATCAGGAATTGAAGCAGGGACAAAGGCAGAAACTCTGAACAAAAACTTTTTTTCCATATCACCCATGATACCAGCCAAGTGGTAGCACCATCCATGGGATAGGTTGTGACTCATCAGTCATCAATCAAGAAAATGTCCACAGAACTGCCTACAGATCAAACTGATTGAAGCATTTTTTTTTTTTCTCAATTCAGGTTTCCCCTTCCTAGATGACTCTAGCTTCTGTGACATTGACAAAAAGTAATAAGCACAACAAAATATAAAAACACCTTAAGTGAATTGTATTTAGTAAAAGAAGCCAAGATGGGTGGGATATCTGTGCATTACAAGCTTTGAATTGTGTGATACTCTGAAAGACAGTCAAGTCTTCACTAATTCCCAGAGATTAGGAGTTAAGAAGGGAAAAGGAAAAGGGCAGAGGAAATACTCTGTGTGAAGCACAGTGGTAAAAACATGCCATTATACATTTGTCTAGGTCACCAAGAGCACATTCCAGTGCATCTGTATACAGAAACTTTGATTAATGTAGGCTCTTCATTTATAGAGTGTATATCACTAGTAGGGCTAAAGGGGATGCTATGCATGCATGGGGCCCAAGAAACACTTATAACTCTTGTTCAGTTTTGTTGCAAATTTAAAAGCTTTTTTGAAGTGAAATATATTTTAACATATCTGCAATGTATAGAAAATATAAATTACAACTATTACAGCAGATTTTTAACACACCACATTTAAATGAACCTAATGAGATAATATATTTTTAAGTTCAAAATAATAAAATTTAATTAAGTGTACATTTTCTTTTTTGAGACTTTTTTATTGTTTTTTGAAAATCAATATCAAACTTTAGATAAAAAAGCAAAACATTCTGAATAGCTAAAAAAAAATAAATAAACCCATACGGTAATAAATATTCAATGGAAAAAAAACTAGTATCTTCAACGAATTGTGTTGCATACCTGGATGGTTATACATAGAAAAATGCAAATAAATCCAAGCCTATCACCCTGCACAAAATTCAAATCCTGTGGATCAAAGACCTCAACAGAAAACCTGCAATGCTGAACTTGATAGAAATGAAAGTGGTAAATGCCCTCCAACACAATGGCACAGGTGACCACTTCCTAAATATAACACCAGTTGCACAGATACTAAGAACAACAATTAATAAGTGGGAACTCCTGAAACTGAGAAGTTTCTATAAGGTCAAGGACACAGTCATTGAAACAAAACTACAGCTTACAAAATGGGAAAAGATTTTTCACCAACCCTACAAGAGACAAAATACTGATCTCTAAAATATATATGGAACTCAAGAAACTAGAGCCCAAAACCCTGAATAACACAATCAAAAAATGGGGTTCAGAACTAAAAAGGGAATTCTCAGCAGAAGAATTAAAATGACTGAAAGGCACATGAAAAAGTGCTCAGCATCTTTAGCCATCAGAGAAATGCAAATCAAAACAACTTTGAGATACCTCCTTACACCTGTCAGAATGGCTAAGATCAAAAACACAGATGACACTCTATGTTGGGGAGGATGTGGAGCAAGGGGAACACTCCTCCATTGTTGGTGGGAGTGTAAACTGGTTCAGCCACTCTGGAATGCAGAGTGGCATATCACTGTTGGGTATATACTCTAAAGACAGACATTTGCACCCCAAAAGCATTAGCTAAATTATGTTCATAGCAGCATTATTTGTAAAAACAAGAACCTGAAAACACCCTAGATGCCCTCAACTGAGGAATGAATTAACAAGCTGTGGTACATCTACACAATGGAATTTAGCAGTAAGAAAAAATGATATACTAAAATTCACAGACAAATATATAGATTTGAAGAATAACCTCCTGAGCAAGTTCTCACAAACCCAGAAGAATAAGCAAGAGATGTACTCACTTATTGATGGACTTTAAGTAAAACCTTCTTAATTCAGTGAAAGATGATAGGAGATAATATTTTTTTAAAGAAAGGATCCTCTTCAAGCTTCTATATACAGTTTCATACCAACACACACACACACACACACATATACACACACACACATACACACACACACACACATACACACACACACACACATACACACACACACACATACACACACATACACACACACACACACACACACACACACACACACACACACACACACGATGTTCCCAATCACCTTGGTTCCCATCTGGCAATTCAAAAACTGCTCATGTCTAATAATTTTTCAATCTTCTCATTATCTAGCTTTCTCCCTTCCCTCTCATTTTATTTCTTCTCCCCTTTTTTCAACTTTGCTCAATATCATGCAAGGCACTTAAAAAATAGTACAATATAAGATGAAAGTTGTTTGATTATTGAGAAATATTAAAATATATTATTGTGTCTGAAAAATGATATAAAAGTGACCACAAACAAGAAATTTGAAACTTAAAAAAGAATAAATATATACAATTATCAGCAGTAACCAAATGTAATAATAGCAAAGTGATTAGAAAAAAATACATTTAAGTTGCAAGTAGTTTTAATATTTTCCATATCTTTGCATTAATCAAATATTTGTAGTAAGTGCTTTACAGTGTACTCATAAAACTAAAATTTAGATGAAAAAATAGCTCAGTGAGAGAATTCTGACATACTGTGTTAAAGGCCCCAAATCAATTTCTAACACTACAAAATAATAATTAAAAGTATTCAACTTAAATAAGATATCAATGATACTCTACATATAATTATTTCACATATTTGTAAAAGAACAAAAAAACCCACAAAAGTGTTCATTTTCTGAGGCTGGTGCCATATTCTACTCATTATTATTGTGCTGCTGTAGTGTGGCATTCAATAGATCTTTCAGGGAAAAGATGAATAAATTTAATACATATCTCAGACACACATAAAACATCAATTAAATGTTAAACATTTTTTCCATTCACACAAAGATAACTTAAAATATATTTCCTAAAATCCTTATTAATGTAAATATAGTTTTGAATGTTTAAAACACTAAGCTGCATGTTTCTCAGTTTGCAGAAATTATTTTGTAAAGGCAAGCAGAAATAGAACTTTCAATGAATCTCATTAATTTTATCAGCATCTAGTTCAGGTTAACTATATTCATAGAATTTAGTGATTTTGACAAGTGCCAACAAATTCAAATTATTAATCTTTCTTAGATTTGCTTTCAAATACTTAAGCATAGATGTAATACTTATGTGAATGGTACTGCATTTTAATCTTCCTCACAAGTAGGATGATATGAAATATGAAAATAGTTAAAAGTTCTAAATAGCGCATCACTATATGAAAATCTGCTATTATTTTTAGTTTAGGTAGCTAATTTATTTTCAAATATATTCAAAGGCCTGTTAATTATCATAATGAGTATTAGAAGAAGGTTTCACAGTGGAATAAAATGTTTAATATATGCAGTAACATGGAAAAGAATATAGAGACCAACAATAGTTTAGTTTTATTTCTGACAGTATTTAGTCCTTCAATTAATATTTTGCCTTCTGATTTTTATTGGAAAGTAGTTGATCCCAGCCATCATCTGGTCTACCTCTAAGGAAGATATTTTGCAAGACTCTGTCACATGCCTCAAAGGTTTAACAGCTGGTTGTCAGTGTCATACAGGATATATAGTGTGACAGACATGTTTCCCCCAAAATACATATGTGCATACAGGCACATATGCACACATGATGGCTAGTACCTGTTTTTTTTTTGTATGAAAAATTTTAAGACACACAGAATGGGATGGCCAGCTGATAAAACAAATAAACTGTTCTTCTCCTCTAAAGCATAAGAATGGCTAACATCTGCAAAAGATCTTCACAGGAAAAGTGAAAAGTAAGTTAGGATACACATGGGAAGAAATCATAAGCTGTGAAACATTTGTATGAAAGAATCATGATCAGAACAAAACTTGTAATTCTGCATAAGCTATATGCCATTGTATTAGTTACTTCTCTATTGCAATGAAGAGACAACATGAGAAGTGCAACTTTTAAGAGAAAAAATTTATTAGAGTTTCAGATGGTGAGTTCATGATTATCATAGCATGGAGCATGGCAGCAGGCAGGCAAGGAGTTAGAACAACAGCAGAGATTTCAGGGGTGTGTGTGTTTGTGTGTGTGTGTGTGTGTGTGTGTGAGAGAGAGAGAGAGAGAGAGAGAGAGAGAGAGAGAGAGAGAGAGAGAGAGAGAGAGAGAGAATTGGGAATGGTGTGGGCTTTTACAACATCAAAAGGATCAAAAGGATCTACTTCTTCCAATAAAGTCACATTTACTCATCCTTCCCAAACCTTTTAAAATAATTCCATCAACTGTAGACAAAACATTCAAACTTATGAGCCTATGGGAACCTTTTTTATTCAAACCATAATAGCCATTAATCTTAACCTAAGTGTATTCATAGATTTTTAAAACATGAATTCCAACCTAGGTAGTTCAAAATGTTATATTTTTCAATATTTGAAATGTGCATAAGTATTTTCCAGTGACCAGGAAGGTCACAAAAATTATCAGTTTCTAGAGAACATTAAATAACACAATGCAATATCAGTATATTCAGGTAGCATTATAATAATATTACACAGTTGAACATCTCTAACTTCTGTTTTTTTGGTCATTTTATAGCCTGCATGTTGTTGCAATCATCTTTGCTTTGAATTCACACTTTTTGCTTTCACCAAAGCATATGCACCCAGAGCAAATTATTGTTTTAATCCTCTAAAGACCACATGGCAAAAGAAAATCTTTCAAACTTATCTTCCCTTTTATCTGTAGTTTATCAATTCAACAATCAAAATAGAAAATAACTTGAATAAAAAAGTAGGAAAGATAACCAAAATGTCCTCTATTAAATGGCTAACAAATATTTGGAGAAAATATATATTGTTACCAGGAAGTTGAAATCAAATTCACATGAAGTATGTTTGAAACTTTTTTTTCAACTCAGTAAGTATGTCTATTATACAAAACAATAACTATTATTATATTTGTATGTTATTTTTAGGATCATAAATTAGTACAACCTTTATGGAAGATAGTATAGGCTTGTATCAAGAAATTAAAAGTACAGCTACAATCAGTAACCAAGCAATTACCTCCCCAGTACATATTCAAAGGATATAAAATCAATAGATCAAAAAGATACCAGCAGAGGCTGTAATGTAGCTCAGATGGTGAAGTTCTTGCCTAACATGGACAAAGCTTGGGTTTCAGTTCCCAGACCCACACAAACCAGGTGTGGTGTCACATACAAACATTTAAGAGGTAGATATAAGAAGGTCAGAAGTTCAAGACTGCCTAAGGATACTGACTACAAGGTCAGCATGAGTTACACAAGACAATAAAACCCCTCATGTTCATAAGAGACAAGATGTGGAACTCCCAACAGTTTCTCCTCACTCCTCCTACTTACTCCCCAGCTTACCCCCACCCCCATCACCATCCATTCCTCAGAAAGAATAGGACCTTCCATGGGGAGTCAACAAAGACACAGAGACCGGCATATCAAGTTGAGGCAGGACCAAGGCCCTCCCCCTTGTATCAAGGCTGAGCAAGGTATGTAAAATAAAAAAACAAAAAACAAAAAACAAAAGACAAAAGAAACAAAAGAAACAGAAAAAGAGATAAATTGAGAGAAAGGACATCCAAATGTAAAAAAGATGTGGAAATAACTTAAATGTTCATCATCAGACAAATGGATAAAGAAAATGCCGTATGTTTTGGTAAATGGAATACTATTCAATAGTAAATAATATTTTCAAAATACTATCACAAAGTTGGCACAAAAAAGCATGATTTCATTATAAAACTTAGGATCAGAATCTACCCACAAGTCATATCTCCCTGTCCATCCTTGAAAAGCCAAAGTAAGAGCCAAAGTAAACCTGGATAGAATAATATGGAGGTTTACTAGGTATAGCTTCATTGTAAATATGAACAAAGAAATCCAGTGAAACCAAAGTTTAGATAGGGAACCACAGACATGTACATCTAAGCAATCCCAGAAATCTTTCTCACTATTGACCAATCATTGTCTGAGCTTTGACCTTTTCCTTTAAGGTGGTCTGGTAATTGTAAAAACTGTCTAAAATCTCTTTTGAAGAGAGGTAAGTTCCACTTCTGGATGGTGCCTTTTCCTTCTTCCAGAATAAATTTTCTGTAGAGTTTCCCATTTCTCTAGGGTCAGTTGTTTCAATTGTCTAATAGTCAGATTGACAGAAATAACTGTTTCTGTAGAATGTTTTCAACTTTGTCAGACCTTTTAGAATTTTACTCTTGTTGAAATGAAACCATGATGAAAGAGTAGAATGTTTTCAAAAACTGGAGACATAAGGGAGGGGAGTATGGATGAGTATGTTATGAGTAGTACAAAGAAACAGCTAGCTAGAATGGTTTCTAGTGTATTGTTATGCCAAGGGGTGATTACAATTAAGTCTTGCATCATATACATAGAAATAACCAGAGAGAATATTTGGAATGCTTGCTTTACAATGAGATAATAAATGAGATAGGTTTGAGATGATAACTGACTTAAACCTCAGTTGATCAGCATGCCACATAATCATTTACCAACATATCACAATATACTCCATAAATATGTAGTTATTACTTATCAATTAAGCATAAATTAATTAAAATTTAAAAGTCATACTCTATAAATAGATCCCTCTTGTCAATTCAAAACCCTCAGGATAATCACAGTGAAGCAAATCAAGTGTGATCACATTAAATAAATAATATCAATGCATAACCACATCCCAGAGGTGTCTACAGAAGATTTATTTATGCAATTTCACATTGAAGGTATAAGTTTTTGTTTTAAATACTCTATTTTGTCTCTAAGTCTTAAAATATGTGTTTAGTAATTTGGGGCCTGTCATTCTATAATTGGTAAAAGGCAGTATGTCCCATTTAAGTCATGTGGGCTAAAATATGACTTGAAGGCTATTATGAAGACCTTATCTTTTCCATTGGCTCATCTTCTGCTCAGCTGATGACATTAGAGCTGTCAAACTTGATTGATAATTCTGAGTTAATTTTTGAAAAAAATTAATGCAGAATCTTGGGCCAATGACCTAGATCCCTAAACCTTTTATATCTTATGCTCTCTTCCCATGAATAAGAAATAAGAGCAGGAAAGCATAATATTAGTTTTCTCATGTCATTTTAATATTTTTATTTCACATTAAGAACAGAATATCATAAAACAAAATATGTCAAATAAGTTATGAAACAAGAATGTGAAAAACTACATATATTTGTTTTTTCCATTTCTAACAGGACACTTTATTTGTTTAAATAGTGTACATATAACATATCTTGTAAATGACATATACCTGTGGTCTTTTATTAAGTGAGAAAATCCAGTTGTGGTGGATACAAAACTAGCAGTTAATTATTGATGAGTTTTCTTGGAAATTTTACACTTATTTCCTACTCAAATTGTTTAGGAAAATGATGATTGAGAACATTGTCAAGGATCTTAGCTTCATAGATATAACTTATAATTATGGCAGAGGACATTGAAATTCTGTGATTTCTCTTAAGTTTATGTATATTTGACAACATTAATTCACTCAGTGTTTGAGAACAAAAAGCATTCAACCTTATTGTTGGAAGATGTCTTCTTTATCTTTGTGAATAAAAGGAGAATACCAGGGCCACTGAAATATCCTTAGACAATGACAGAGTACTGAGTGTTCCAGAAACCTTTCAATGAGTCCTGCATTGAACCAAAATAACTTTTACCCATGTAATTTTGGGATCTTTAAAATTGGGATGTTTCCCTTAAATGGAAGAATTGAAATTATCATTTTGCTCCTAACATACCATTAGCACTAATAAATTATACTACTAGAAAGTTGATATTTTCATGAATATTATAGTGTGTCATGTAATTTAAGGTCAGTGATGCTAATATAGTCAAAATGGGGAATAAACTTTATACACGGCCAGATAGGGCTATAGTGTAATTTATAAGATTTATTTCTAGTGCATAAGCTGGCCTTTTAGAGTCCATTCCCTAGAGTGGGACACCTTGCTCAGCCTTAAGGCAGGGGGCTTTGTCCTGCTTCAACTGAATGTACCAGGCTTTGCTGATCCCCATGGGAGGCCTTACTCTTCTGGAGGTTGGGATATGGGGGTGGTCAAGGGGGAAGCTTGGAGGGGAAAAGGAGAAGGGATGGGATGGGAGGGGAGACTGTAAGATAAATAAAAAAATTTTTTAAAAAACTAAAAAGATGTAATTGACAAGAGAAAAGATTTTGGTCAAAAAGAATAACATCGTTGTGAATCAAGAGTTATAGACCAAGAGATGATTTCAATACAATAATTGCACAACAGCAGCAACCCTGTTGTTTGGGGGGAGGGTGCTTTGGAAATAAATTGTATTAAGCAACAAAGAATGGTGGGCTTTTTTTTTTTTCCATTTTATTGATTCTTTTTTTTTTTTTTTTTCTCAATTGAGGCCAGAGCTATCTAGTTCTTTTCTACAGATATATTATCTACCAGTTGTGTATTTAAGTCTACACAGACTCATAAATTTGACTAATCCCAAATCTATGCCTTGTAAAAATCCTATTCAATCAGATCAATTCTTATCTGCCTTCCTCCTACACTAATTTGGAAAAACAACAACAACAACAAAAAGCCAAGTTCATAAGCCCTGTTAACTCAAAAGAACCAAAGTTATGTTAATTTATCCTCCTGTGTTGATTTCTATCTCCATATCTTAATTTGTTATCTATCCTAGTGACACCAGAGAAAATTTCCAGTGACACTAAAGGACCAAAGTAGAGATGTGTTCTGTACAATATAATGCTGAAGTCTCCTAAAACACAAGCCAACATAACCCTGTTATTTTACCTATTAATTTTCACAGGCATTTTGTTATAGTAATGGAAAACTAACACAGAAACATTGATATGCTGACATATCACTTTACTGAGAACAGTGATGATTAGTTGTGAAAACTCGGGTGGGAAAGGGAGTCCACTTGGGAGTACATCAGCAGAGCCAGAATTAATGATGACAAACATGGTCTGTACTCTAGCCTTGGACCTGACAGTTGCACCAGACCTATACAGTTGGTTGGCAATTTGCAGTGTAATCCAGTTCTGTAATCACTAGCCCGCTGAGAGGGCCCAGATAACATTCCTGCATCAGAGTAAAGAATTCACAATATTAAAATCAATTTGGCTTCCTGTTGTTAACCAAGGGTATGTTTCTTCATTCCTGTGGAGATGAGGCAAAAAAAAAAAAAAAAAAAAAAAAAAAGTTCTCTTTGAAGTTAACAAAAGCTTAAGGTCAGATCATCTCCATGGGATACAAAGCAAACCCAAGCAGAAGTAGCAGCTAAATAGTATTTGAAGTGCTTGAGTGTAGAAGCACTTCTGTACTATACAGTGTTCATTCATTATTCGATAGAGCTTTGTTCTGTCTGCTGTATTTGAAGCACTATATGATTAGAAAACATAATATGTTCTTTCTCCCATTGATTAAAATAGCACTATTCTTTGAGAATTGTATTCTATTTGTTCAAATCACACTGAAAGCTATTTTAAGCCAGGCAACCATTTTACCCATGATTTTCATTTTACTTGATAGTTCCTAATAATTCTAAATTATTTTTAACAGGCTGGGAAGAGTGAATGCACAAATAACAATAATAGTGGCATTCCATTTTCTCTCATGTTGAAAAGTTACACTTTATAACCCACTTTCTTCCCTTACTTTTTATCTGTATTGCTTTTCAACTTTTTTTTCTGTTTGTGTCTTTTCCTGTGTGTGTGTGTGTGTGTGTGTGTGTGTGTGTGTGTGTGTGTGTGTGTGTGTGTAAATGAAACACAGGATGTAGGCATGACGGTCTAGCACTCTCCCTCTGAACTGCATTCCCAGTCCATTTCTGTTCCTTTCATATATGATTCACTATCCCCTAATCAGGTCTCCATGCTAGATTTTATCTGTATCATACTCACACAGTCACTTCAGGAATCCTCCACAACCTCTCTGTCTCTCATATTTATTTCACACCATTCCTATGTTTTATACATATTATATATTATCCTTATTTCCCTATGTTTTTTGTTGATATAATCAAAATGATATATATGATCACTTATTTAGAAAATTAAAAATACAATTGCTAGCTATTCTCCAATTTTGTTACATCCTCCCACTTTATTCATTCATTTATATACATAGGTAGATTATGATATAATGAATAACTACTTTTATATTCATTCCATTTCTCTCTCTCTCTCTTATTATCTTTCTTTCTCTTTTTCCCACCTACTTTATTCCAGAAGTGGGCTTGTGATCCAAGTTTGGCATGCATTGTATCTAACCTCTCCAAGAGACTGTGATGGGTTCAATAGATGAGCCTGTTTCCCAAGTGGGAAACCACAGTTACTCTTTGGGAATTTCCAAAGCCTCTTCTCTTCTGCGGTCAGGACATTATAAAATCATGAGTCAGAAATTCCCAGTGACCATGACTCTAACCCCATAAAGCAGTCAGCAAAAATCTGATTCAGACACAAAAGCAAAGAAGCAGAGTGGGAGGGAGAGAAGGAAGGAGGGGGATGGGGAGAGATGTATCATATTCTAACTGCATTTCTAAAGCTAGGTACACCTGACTTGCACAACTTTCATATCTGAAATGATAAGCCCCAATTTTATTAAGTAAATTGACCTAGGTTTCTCATTTACAATCAAAGTTCTAAATTTATAAAAGATATAAAATTGTGCATATTACACTGAAATATAGATATAAGCCTAATTCAGCTCTAGGACAGGAAGAAATATCAATTAAGTATAAACCAATTAACAGCAAAGGAATGATGGAGTAGATATTTCTGATGAGCCATAAACTATCTCCAAGTAGCATCTTCCAGTGAACATATTAAGCATATTAAGAAGCAGCCTGAAGTTCTTTCAAATCATTTTAAACATAAATGTATCTGTAATTAGGATAGAAGTTACAAATATTTCTTTGGGAGTAATTGTATTACAGTTCCACACTGTTCCAATTCTGAATTCTAAACAGAAACCAAATGATACCTATACAATCTGATGTAATGGGATTATGTTGGTACACTGTAAATATTTGTCCCTCTAACTGGTTTACTAAAAATCTGATTGTCCAGAGGAAAACAGGAAATGTGGGCAGGCCTACTAAACTGGGAACAGGAAAGCAAAGCAGAGACTCAGCAGAGATGCCAGGAGATTCAGTAGAAAGAAGCTGAAATGCTGCTCTAAGAAAAGGTACTCAGCCACATGGCTAAAGAGGATAAGAATCATGGGTTAGCTTGAGGGTAAAGAGTTAGCAAGCTATATGCCTGGGCCCTAGGCCAAGCAGCATAAAATTAATATGAGCATCTGTATGTTTGGTATTAAGTGGCAATGGGGCTGTGAGTAGGTCCAAACCTTGAGGATAGGCCAGAAAGGCCTGGCCAGAAACTTAATACAACAATCTGAACATTTTATAGTATAGATGCATAGACATGCATAATCCTGAGTTGTATGAAATGCAGTACATAAGCACCATCTACCAAGTATCAGGAGCAAAGTGTTAATACTAAATGAAGTGAAGAAAAAAGCCAGTCTTTGCTTGGCTTCTTCAGCTTTTGGCTTCATGAGCATCAGATTTAGTTGGGATCTTGATGACTGCAATTCAAGTAGCCAAAGGCACAGAATTAACCTTCAGCATTTTATTGGTGCAAACATTAGAATATATAAAAATATATGTGTATCTATCACATATTAATCACATATATATTGCATATATATATCATGTGTATACAGATCAAGTGTATATATATATATATATACATATATATAGTTTGTGTCTGAAACTCAGTTAATATGAATGAATGGATGATTATGCCTTTGTTTAAATTACTTGCAAAGAATAAAACATTACCTATTTTGACTCGAGCGCCTCTTTCTCAGTACAACTCCTAGCAACTTTCTAATGTGCTTTGTGTGGTAGTTTCTCTGATGGTGGTTTTGCTTTTGTTTAAATATTACACTTTAATTCCTGTTTGTATTTATAGTCAATGATTTTACTGATTAGTCAAAGGGCAAGCAATGTTTAAGCAGCTGCTCCTTCTTTGCCATTTAGAAACGAGAAACTCCCATAGTTAATCACTGTGTGCTCTCCAACTCTGCTTGCTTTTGTGGCATAGTGACTACTCATGTAAGAAACACAATTCTATATAGACCTTCAGCCCTTCATCATTTCTTTTTAAGAGCTGTCAGGTCAGTTCCCTTCCCAAATGCTGCTGAAATGGTGTTTGTGTGTGTGTATTTGTGTTGAAGAGGAGTCAGAGGATTAGAAGACAAAAAATAAAGCATGTTGTTTAAATATACATGGGTGGTAAAAACTTATTTATGGCCACAACAGAAAATTGAAAGGATAAAAAGAGGCAGTAATAGTCGATGACTAATCTCTTCAAAATATTATCATTTTACTAAACATCTTCAAAGAATAACTTAAACTAACCTAAAATATCAGGACTTTAAACACATAGGGACTAAATAAATATTCGTTTATCAAATAGAATGAAAAATACCATGTAACCCTATGCTACATAGGCAAAAACACCTTTGCATATTTATTAATGAATGACTTGGAAGCTGTAGTCTGGAAGACTTCAGTTCTGCATGTGAAAAACATGCTCCATCCTTGGATTAAAAGAAATCAAAGTTACCAGTTATGTTGTCTACTTCAGTTTCAGTTTTGTCCTCATATACAGTGTTGCCAACACATTGCTTTTTTTTTTATTTAGATAGAAAGGACTATGGCTAGGGAGATGGTTCAAAGGCTAAAGTGCTTACTGTACAAGCATGAGCTCTTCAATTCTGATCCTGTGCAAGGTGCAAAGGCACATATTGATAATTCCAGCTCTGGGAGACAGACATAAAGAGAAATCCAGACCCTTTTGGACAGCGAGTCTAGCTTAACTGTTGTTACAGATTCAGTAAGAGATCTTATTTCAAGAAAATAAGGCAGATAACAACAATAAAAAATATGTTATGGCAACATCTACACAGATCCTACACATATTCACATAAAAGAATATGTGTAGGAAACACTCCACGCATACACGTACATGAACAACAAAAAAACATAAAAAAGGAAAATAAACATAATATTTGACACAAGTTAGGGTCATTGAAGAAGAGGGAAAGTCCACTGAGAAAATTTCTTTATCAGCCTGGTCTGTTGTGTGTTTACTTGGATAATTATTGATGTAGGACAGCTCAGGCCGTTATGAGTGGTTCTATGTCTGGGAAGATGGTGCTGGGTTGTGTAAATTAAAAATGTAAAGCAAACAGGATCAATTTAGTAACAGTGTTCTTCTGTGATCTCTGCTTCTAATCTTGCCTCCAGGTTCCTACTGAAGATCCTGCCATGATTTCCTCTATTGAAAGGCTGTAAGGAAAGCCAAGATTGCCAAAACAATTTTACTCAACAAAAGAACTTCAGGAGGTATCATCATCACTGACTTCAAGCTATACTACAGAGCTACAGTAATAAAAACAGCCTGGTACTGGCATAAAAACAGACTTGTGGACCAATGGAATAGAATTGAGGATTCAGACATTAACCCAAAAACCTATGAATACCTGATCTTTGACAAAGAGGCCCAAAACATTCAATGGAATAAAGATAGTATATTTAACAAATGGTGTTGGCATAGCTGGATGGAAGTGTGTAGAAAAATGCAAATAGATCTGAGCCTGTCACCCTGAACAAAACTCAAATCCAAGTGGATCAAAGACCTCAACTTAACCCCAACCACTTTGAACTTGATAGAAAAGAAAGTGGGAAATACACTTCTACGAATTGGCACAGGCGACCACTTCCTAAATATAACACCAGTGGCACAGACACTAAGACCAACAATCAATAAGTGGGATCTCCAGAAGCTAGGAAGCTTCTGCAAAGCCAAGGACACTGTCAATAGGACAAAACGCCAGCCTACAGAATGGGAAAAGATTTTCACCAACACTACAAGTGATAGAAGTCTGATGTCTAAGATATATAAAGAACTCAAGAATCTAGAGCCCAAAACCTTGAATAACCCAATCAAAAAATGGGGTACAGATCTAAAAAGAGAATTCTCAGCAGAGAAACTACGAATGGCTGAAAGGCACCTGAAAAAGTGATCATCATCTTTAGCCATCAGAGAAATGTAAATCAAAACAACTTTGAGATACCACCTAACACCTGTTAGATTGGCTAAGATAAAAGGCACAGATGACAGCCTATGTTGGAGAGGATGCGGAGCAAGGGGAGCACTCCTTCATTGTTGGTGGGAGTGTAAGCTTGTTCAGCCACTTTGGAATGCAATATGGTGGATTCTCAGAAAATTGAGAATCAATCTCCCCATGGACCCAGCAATACCACTTCTGGGTGTATACCCTAAATATGCACAGTCACACTCCAATGGTATTAGCTCAACTATGTTCATAGCAGCATTATTTGTAATAGCAAGAACTTGGAAACAACCTAGATGTCCCTCAACTGAAGAATGGATTAACAAACTGTGGTACATCTACACAATGGAATACTACTCAGCAGTAAGAAATAACGATATCCTAAAATTCACAGGCAAATGGATGGATTTGGAAAATAGCCTCCTGAGCGAGGTATCACAAACTCAGAAAGACAAGCAGGGGATGTACTCACTCATTAGTGGTCTCTAAACAAACAAACAAGAAAAATGCTAAGCATGCCCAGGCTGCAAACCATGACCACTGAAGAGCTTCGGATCAGAAACACCCTGGACTGTCCCTTCGGATCCCACTTCAACTATAGGAACACCTGACTCACTCTTGAGGGAGGGGGAACAAAACTGGATTTGCCAGGAGTGGAGACTGATCTAAGCATTATTGGGTCAGTGGGACCATAGGACTGTCTGCTCCCTGCCCAGGGAGGGGATGGGGAGTTGTGGAGAAGAAAAATGACAAGATGTGGCGGGAGGGGGAAGGGATCTTGAATAAGGATATACAGGGATGGAAAAAAAATTCAGAGGGAAAGCTGAACACAAAGTAAATATATGTGTAGTAATCTTATTTGCATTATCACCTTTGATAAGTCATACTTATGATTTCTATCTTCTTCATAGCTATTGTTAACTTATCAGCATTTTAAATTCATTTTACTGTTTTTCTTGATAAATACAAAATAAATAAAGAAGGAAAAACAAAACAAAACAAAACAAAAACAAAAAAAAAGAATGGCTGTAAAAGGTAAAAGTAAAATAAATTACCTTATCCTCAAGTTGCTTTAACTCTTATTGCATTGCATAATAATAGGAACCAAACTGGAGTAAAATCCAACTGAAAACAAGACGCATTGGAAGAAAAAGAAAACTGCACATGTACTAACATTATAAAATTTGCATTTAGGACTTTTGCCACCTGAACCCGGATCCTGAACTGCCACTCTGTTGTAGCTCAGAGCACTGCCCATCCAGAACACAGCTGTGAAATTAGCAGCAGAGGAACAGCTGAGTACCTTGGTCTTGGGCACACCCCTAAGAGGTAAGAAACTCAGCTTTAGTGGGAAACACAGTCTGCATAGATCACAACTGGCATGGGGGTTGGGGGGACAGCCAAGTCCCCCAGGCACACAGCTGAGAGGTGAGAGGTCAAGAGGTGACAATTGGCATCATAACACTGCAAACTCACGAAAACAGCCAACCCTCTGAATATATAGCTGATTAAGAGCCCTCGGAACAGCAACTCACTAAGAGCTGACCAAGAAATAACCAAGAGTGAATTGAGAAAACAATGGGCAGATGGCAGTGCAAGAATACATACAATGCAAAGGTCAATGAAACACAGCCAGAAGAAGCAACTAGTTCTATAGCTTTAAGACTTAAACCAAACAATGAAGAGGGAATATAAGGAATCAACCTTAAAAAAATAGCTTTATGAAACTAATAGAAGCCTTAAAAGAGGATATAAAAACCTTTCTTAAAAAAATAGAAGAAAATAAAAGCAGAAAATTAGAATAGATGAACAAAGCCCTGAAAAAAAGAAAGAAAACTAAGAAAAAGGAAACAAACAGGGGAAGAAATTTACCAAGAATTAAAAACTGAAATAGAAGCAATAAGGAATGTGCAAACTAAGACAAAACTTAAAATAGAAAACCTGAAAAAATGACCCAGAACCACAGATTCAAGCATAAACGACAAAATCTAAGAGATGAAAGAGAGAATCTGTGGGATGGAAGACTTAATAGTGGCAATAGAAACATCAGTTAGAGAAAACAAACCAAAAAAGTCATAACACAAAAGGTCCAGGAAATTTGGGACACCATGAAAAGACCAAACCGGAGAATAATTGAAATAGAAAAAGGAGAAGATTACCAGCTCAAAGGCACATAAAATATATTCAACAAAATCATAGAAGAAAATTTGCCTGTGAATTTTAGGATATCATTTTTCCTTACTGCTGCGTAGTATTCCATTGTGTAGATGTACCACAGTTTGTTAATCCATTCTTCAGTTGAGGGACATCTAGGTTGTTTCCAGGTCTTGCTATTACAAATAATGCTGCTATGAACATAGTTGAGCTAATACCTTTGGAGTGTGAATGTGCCTCTTTAGGGTATATACCCAGAAGTGGTATTGCTGGGTCCTTGGGGAGATTGATTCTCAATTTTCTGAGAAACCTCCATATTGTATTCCAAAGTGGCTGAACAAGCTTACACTCCCACCAACAATGGAGGA
>PVIH01011969.1:0-66049 GCA_004025045.1 Sigmodon hispidus
TTTTTTTTTTTTTTTTTTCCTCTGCAACTCCCCATCCCCTCCCTGGGCAGGGAGCATACAGTCCTATGGTCCCACTGACCCATTAATGCTTAGATCAGTCTCCACCTCTGGCCAAATCCAGTTCTTTCCCCTCTCCCTCAAGAGTGAGTCAGGTGTTCCTCTAGGTGGCGTGGGATCCAAAGGGTCAGTCCAGGGCTAACATGTTATTTGTATACAGTAATGATTTCTATTGTGACATTTTCACAGATAGGTATAACAGGCTTCAACTACATTCACCCCCTTTTTAATTTCTCACATTTCTCCCCACCCCTGCTGGTCCTCTCTTCTTCAGATAATCTTATTTTCTCTGTCACATTTTTTTTTAAATTTATATTCTGTACATGAAAACAACATAATGTACTTGTCTGGTTTATTTACTATGTTAAATTCCAGTGCCATTATTTATTTTTTTTTCTGCAAGTTTATGTATGCCACATTTTCGTTATCCATTCATTTACTGATGAATGATTCCACAGCCAGGTCTACATGAAAGTGTCTTCATTAATATCAGGGTGCCTCATGCTACTGTTTGATTCTTTGGGTATAGATTCAAAAGTGGTACAGGACTATCATATGCTGGACCTGTTCTTAAGGTTTTAAGAAAACACTGATTTCTATAGTGCCTGTATTAATTTGCAGCCCACCCTTGATATCACTGATTGTCCTTCCTTTCTTAATTTTTTCATTTGTTATTTTTTTCCCCCTGAGATTGGGCCTCACTATGTAGAAAAGACTGGCTTGGAACTCACAGAAATTGACCTGCCTCTGCCTGTTGAGCCCTGGAATTAAAAACCCTGCCTCTGAAGAGTGGGAATCTTCCTCCAGAGGTGTAGTCAGGAAGACACACCTTTATTCCAGATCTTCTGAGGGGAGAACTGGGTCACCTCTGATATGGGCTACATTTGATGCTAGTAGTCTATATAAGAACAAGAAAGGAGGGAGCTTTTGTTCTTTGTCTGCTTGCTCTCACCTTCAATAGCATATCCATTCCTTCACTGCCATTAGAGCCTACTTTTTCAGGATTCCAGTTTATCCTGAAGATCATCGGAGACATTCAGCCTTGTAAATAGAACAACAAATGAATTCTCAGACCTTCTGTTCATAGACAATCATTGTTCCAATAGCTGAACCTCAGCCTATAAGTCATTATAATATATATTTATTTCTATATAGAGAAAGTTCATTTTGTTAGTTTTGTTAGTCTATAGCTTCCTGACCAATGCACTAGGCAGGAACTCTACCAACTGGGTTGTATTTTCCAGCCCTTGTTCTGTCTTCAGATATCTTACGGACCCAAATGAAGATCTTTTATTATTATTATTATTATTATTATTATTATTATTATTATTATTATAGCTTATGCAGCTTCTAAGAGCTTCTTTTAGAATCTTGCCCTAAAATAGGTATGTTGTAGTTGGCTTTGTTGATATGCCAGAATCTAGACTCACCTGGAAGATGGGCCTCTAGGCATGCATGTGGGAGATTATCCTGACTACATTAATGGGTGTGGGAAGACTCAACTCTGGGCTGTACCATAACTGGGCAGGGGATGCTAGCCTCTATAAAATAGTTTTTATTCATCTGTCTGTCTTTTGAATTTAGCTGAAGTATAGCTTTCTCCAGCTCCAGACACTGTGACTGTCCCACCATGATGGATTGTCACCTGGAACTGAGAACCTAAATCAATCCTTCTCCCTTAAGTTGCCTTGGCCAGAGTACTTTACCACTTGGTCCAGAAGACCAGAGATGAAACAGAAACCAAGGAACAAAACATTCACCCAACAAAGACAAACTCAGAAATAAACACCTAGACCAGTAACCATTCCAAACCCAGATGCCTAGATGTCAGTGTAAGAACACAAGCAACATCAGAAAGGGCAATATGACACCACCAGAGCCCAGCTGTCCTACAACAGCAAGACCTGAGCATTCTCATGCAGTTGAAGCAAAAGAAAATGAACTTAAAACCAACTTTATTAAGATGGTAGGAGTCCTTAAAGAGGATATGAATAAATCTCTTAAAGAAATTTAGGAAAATACAAACAATTGGAGGAAATAAACAAATCCTTTAAAGCAAACCAAGAATGCCAAGAACAAACAAACAGTTGAAGGAAAGTGTTCAGTACATAAATAGAAACAGAAGCAATTAACTCAACTATGTTCATAGCAGCTTTATTTGTAATAGCAAGATACTGGTAACAAGCTAAATGTTTCTCAGCTGAAAAATGGATAAGGAAAATGTGGTACATTTCCACAATGGATTATTACTCAGCTATTAGAAACAATGACATCATAAAATTTTATGGCAAATTGATGAAACAAGAAGAGATCATCTTGAGGGAGGCAGCCCAGACCCAAAAGACAAGCATGGTATACACTTATTTACAAGTAGATATTAGCTATATAGAAGGATAATCAGACCCAGAGAAACTAAGTAACAAGGAATGCTCAAGGGAGAAACACATGACTCACACTGTAAAGGGGACATAAGGAAACATCACAGGTGGACCAGGGTCGGGGGTTGGGGGAGGTCCTGAATGGAAGGTTTGAGCATGGGAACAGGAGAAATCAGGTCAATGGAGAATTGAGGGAGGGGGTGATGGGAAAAACAAGTAGAATCAGGCATCTCTGGGACAAGCTAGAAACCTGGTGCAATGGGAAATCCCAGGAATCTTTGAGAGTGACTTCAGCTAAGACTCCTAGTAATGGAAGATATGGAATCTCAACTGGTTACCTCATGTAACATTCTGTAACCTCCTGTCTTCAGACAAGACTTCCAGTGGAGGGATTGGAACCCCAGTCCAGCCACATAAGCTTTGACTTACAATTTTTTCTGCCTACAAGATATGCTAGAGTAAAGGTGGTGCAGAAATTATAGGAGTGCCCAATCAATAACTGGTCTAGCTTGAGACCCATGCCATGAGAAGGAGCCCACTTTTGACACTTCCTGAAGGACTAGGACCCAGAGTCTGTAGAGCCCAGAGACCCAGGATAGAACCAAACATGACTGCCAAAAAAGTCAATGAAATGATTTCTAATGATATTCTGCTATGCTCATAGATCACTGCCTAGTTTGTCTCCAAAGATGCTTCACCCAGCAGCTACTGAAAACTGATGCAGAGAACCACAAACATTAGGCAGACCTCAAGGAATCCTGTGGAAGAAGGGAAGGAAGAATTATAGAATCCAGAATGGCTAAGGACACCATAAGAAAACTCACAGAATAAACAAACTTGGGCCCACAGGGGCTCACAGAGACCGAATCACCAACCAGGGAGCCTGCACGGGACTGACCTAGGCCCTTGCACATACGTCACAATTGTGTAACTTGTCTTCTTGTGGGTCTCCTAACGGTGTGTCCATGGGCTGTCTGTGACTCTGTTACCTCTTTCTGGGACCTTATCCTCCTACTGGGTTGCCTTGTCTAACCTTAATAGGACAGGAAAATGACTACTCTTAATTGTAACTTAATATGCCATGCCCGCCCTTTTCTGAGGAGAAAGGAGAAGGAGTGGATAAGGGGAGGGGTGGGAGAGGTGGAGAGGAAGAACTGAGAGGGGGGGAAGGAGGGACAGGAAGTTCTGAATGAACTTGGAAACATTAATTAATTAAAAAGCTTGTCTGTTTTATGGGGTCTCATTTTATTAACTGTTGTTCTTAGTTCCTTTGTTATTGCTGTCCATTTCCAAAATTATTTACTGTACCAAAAATGTAAGACTATTCCCCACTTTCTCTTCTATGAAGTTCAGGGTATGGCCTCTATCAGAGTTCTTGGTCTATTTGGTATAGAGTTTTGTGTTGGGTGATACATTTTAGTCAGAAGTTTTTGGCCCAGCCTAACTCTGAAGTCCAGATCCACAGTCCTAAATAGTCACACAAAGTGTGATTACATGCTGTTTGGTCCGTGACTCAAGCTTCTTACTGTTAACTCTTATGCTTTATGTTAACTCATATTTCTATTTATGTTTAACCATGTGGTTTGGTACCTTTTGCTCATTCTCATCCTGCTTCCTTTTTGCCTCACTGGCTTCTGATCCTCTGCTCTTTTGCACTTCTCAGAATTCTCCTAGTCTGGTTGACTCGCCTCTACTTCCTGTATAGGTACTTGACCAATCAGCACTTTACTAAAGCAATATATACAGTGACAAATATTTACAGTGTACAAGAGCATAATCCCACAGCATTACTTTCTATATGTAGCCATCCAATGTGGCCAGTCTCCAGTTTTTCATGATGTTGTCTTTTCTCCATTTTTATGTTTCTTTTTTAATACCTGTATTTAAATACTATGCATTATTTGGTTATATCCACTAAAAAGTGAAACTCTAAACAAAAACAAACCTAAAAAAAGAATGTTGAGCATTTCCCACAGACTTATGGTGATCTGTACACCTTTTGTGATTCAGCTTTTTGACACTTGTCAATTGGATTATTTGCTTTTTCAATTTCTAATTTTTAATTTGTTTACATAAAATTTCTGGTTAGATGAATGGCTATAAACATTAAAATAATTTTTAATTTTAATAAGCTTATCTTTTTTTTCCAAGGCAATTACCTTTGGGAAAGTAATTGATACTAGTTTCTATTGTCATTAAACTATTAAGCAGTTTCCCCTTTCCATTCAATTACACTTTCCTTAGAAGAATGCTCATTGTGATGTCCTATGGTGGCCTTTCCCTTATATTCTAGGGAGAGAAGTGTCAGAAAGTCACTTGCTTTTTTTTTTTTTTTTTTTTTTTTTTTTTTTTTTTGATAGGTGTGAGTATAGCTTCCTCAACAAAGGTTCTTTTCTCAGACAACAGGAGCTAAAAGAGTGCCTGATGCAGTGGTGTGATAGAAAGGGGGACTAGATGAGTCTACATTGGTGTAAGGCCTTCAGGGGATTGCAACATCCCCTCTTGTGGCAAAGGAGGCCATGCATATCAGTCTCAGGGGTTCACAGATGGCAAGTGAACTCCTGCTGGATTGCTGAAGAGATGTATTTTTAGACTGGGAAAAGCAAGTAGCTCAAGGGCCCCACAGTCAAAGCTCCCTAATCTTTGGCTTCCCTAGTGGGGCAAGATAAAGAAAGATGGTTCCTAGTCTTAGATTTGCTTAGATTAGATTGGGTTATTCTTATTTTAAGGTTAATTTGTTTTTTAGATGAGAACTGAATGGTTATTAGCTCGTCTAACAAAAATCAGCACCCAGCATTACCCACCACACTATTGGCAAGTGTTTTTCAGCTATGCAAGCTCCTAGAAAGCAATGACTAGGGTGGAACTGTTGGATAAACAGTTTATCCTTTCTCAGGACATAGAGGGTGACCTCCTAGACAGATATTTAAGTCTTAGATAATTGAGAGATGGAATTGCCTCTAAAGGTAGGCCCAGTAGAACTTAAGCCAACTGAAACTTAAATTGCTGTGACTCAGAAAAGTGACTCATACAGCAGTCACTCAATTTTTATTGATTAACTTTCTTTTGATGTTGCAAATGATGTTCAAGCTTTATTTAATTTATTGAGAAAATAAAGATTTGAGTATGCATTTATCTAGATTTGTAGAACAATTTTTATAGTGTCCTAATTATATACTTGCCATCAAGAGACATGAATATGCAAAAACTAGCCAACTACCTGTTCATTCTGAAGCCAAATTACCTTTAACAGCATCTCAATATAGCAGTTTGCCCAGCCATATTTTTTCCCTCTTGTTGTTGTTAATGTCATTAGTGTTACTGGTGAGCAGATTACAATACTTAATTTTCAAACTACATTTTTTGACTGTCTGTGAAAGCCCAAATTGTATGGAACAGGGATCAATAGAGTATCCAACTAATACATTATAGTACAAATGAAATGAATCATAGGAAATGAAATGACTTCTGACAAATACAGAGATGAATGCGGCTGCACAAAACTTCAGGTTGTCATTTGAAATTGATATTGTACAGTAGCTGCGGGCAGCATGAACTTTAATACCCAACTCTTCCATGATGCAGGTGTTCATTAATTTTATTTCTAAAGATGCTGGGCATTGTGAAATAGACTGAGTTTCTTACATTTCTCATTCAGTTACTGATTCAGCTGTTTTTTTCTTTTTTATTGTAACTTACACAGTAACAAAAGAAGGCACTTATCCTAGAAGTCTGATTTTTATCCTAGTGAGTAAACAGAGTTAGAGATTTAATTTTTCCCCATCTTCCTTCTTATACAGAAACAATATTGTGTGAAAATTCATGATAGAATTTGAAAACATCACTTGTAGGATGAGATTGAGTTGAAGTTCTCATGGTAAAAAATATCCAAATACTGAAGGGATTATGACAAAGTTATACTCTAATAAACCATTGTAGACTGAAATTACTGTAGTTTGCCTGCATTAGTTGCATGGAGTAATATAGAAACATGATTGTGAAATGCCTTTGTCGTGTGGCTGGCTTCCTACTATATAGCATCACAGAAAAGTCTTATATTGCTTATCACCAGCAAAGAAAAATGGAAATTCAAAATGTGAAGTATGTTTTTTTTTCTTTTTTACTAAAAGAATCTTCTGTTTGCAATATCTTAACACTGAAAGATTTTACTTCAAATCACCATAAGTCAAGGATGCTCTATATTTCATTCCCTGTGTTATAGATACAATACATTAAGAGATGACAGCAATGAGGTATGGTGAACTTCCACCCATTAGGCGTGCACAGGTTTGTAATATGCTCTATAGACAATAGTCCATGAGAAGGATAAAGACAAATGGAAAGCTTTTGAATATCAGACTTTAACAAGAACTTTTACAAAATAAAAGATTAAAATGCATATAGATACTCTACTTTAAAGAGCTTTATTGAAAAGTAATTGACTAATAAAAGCTTCACACCTTCTAAATGTACTCAGTGGGTTATATAAAAAAGAAAGGATATGAAGTTGGGCAGGAGACGTGCTGGGGCTTAGGGAAAGTTGGAGAGAGTAGGGGACTGGAAATGATCATGATGCACTGTAGGAAACTTTAAAATAATAAATAAAAATTCTATTTAAAAAAAGCAAAAGGCACAGTGTGAGAGTAATGTAGACAAGGCTGTGATGTCACTACCATCCTCAGCTCCTGCACATGCACAGCTTTTCTCAGGTGTGAGAAGGTTCTGGCCTTTCTTTCAGCTTACATAGGCTGTTCTCTTGCCTTTTTTCTTGAACATCTTGCTAGGGGAAGTTAGTTTTCTCTATAGATTGCTTAGGCTTCTCAAAAATTTCTCTTTATTCTTTTGTTCACCCCCTTTCAGTAGATATCTTCATAGATTACTTCTTCTACTTTAGGAAGTCAACTGTTGATGCTATTCTGAAGTTTAAAATTTTAATCTAATGTCTTCTTCAGTCTAGAATTCTTGCTCAGTTTTATTGATAGATTGATTGAGACCATGTATCAGTGTGTAGACATGGCTGGCTTTGAACTTGCTATTGGGCTAGGCTGGCCTCCAATTCACAGAGATCAGCCTGTCTCTGCCTCTAAGTGCTGGTATTAGAATTGTGCACCATCACACTTGGGATTCCCAGGTGTTCTAAAAAATAGTTTTAAATTCCTTTTGAAGTACTTGGTAGGTTTCTATGTCTTTGAGTTTTTTACTACAAAATACTCTTTGGTGGTATTTTGTTTTTTAAGTTTGTATATCTCTAATTGCCTTGTGTTGAAGCATGTGCATTTTCTGTGATTAATGATCTCTTTCAGAGTTTGTGGGATGGCTTTCTGGAGAAGCCACCTTTGGTATTGGTAAGAAATCTTCATCATGTGAGCTGTGTGTATCATAGTAGCAATGGTTGTTCTTGGGATTATCATTTGTGAGTTCTTCTGGAGTCCTTTTGGCCCTTTTGAGTGCATTTTATGTGGTGATGCTGTTCTAGTGACCCTGCCAGGAGATTGGAGCCTCAAACTGGGAAGATTGACAGCATCCATGGATACCAAGAAGTGAAGAATCTATCTTCAGGCTCTATGGTCCCTAACTCATAGTGATGGTGTTTTCAGAGTCTGAAGGATGAGAAGGCATAGGGTGTCCAGGACAGTCAGGTCTCGAGCAGTGGAAGAAGAAAAAGAAGAAAGCACTGTCTAGGCTGAGGAATAATGACCCAACGCTGATTCATAGGTATCAGAGGTATGTATGATCAAGGATAAATGTTGTAAATACATTTTTAGTCCTCTAAAACACAGACTCCTGTCCAGAGAAACGTCAGAGGTGAGCAGATTCCAGCTCCTGGGCTGCCCTTCTGGAGAATCCCTTTCTGGGATTAGGGTCACACCCAAGGGTCTGATTTCAGACTCATGCCAGCATATAGGCCCTAGGCTTTAGCTGTGATGGGCCTCTTCCAGCAACCCCTAAAAGAAGGGACTGCACACAGCTGGGCCCCACCTCCAGGGCAAACTGCAACATCAGAGAAGGACTGAGGCCTTTAAAACTCAGACCCATGTCCAGAGTGGAGTCAGAGATCGAGCAGACTCCTTGCTCAGAGCAGATAGAAGACACACAAGCCCTCTAGCCACAACTGATTAGGAGCTGACTAATTGTAAACCACTGAAGCCATGGGCAGATATAAATGTAAAAATACATATAACAATATAAAGAACAACAAGGCAGCACCAGAAGAAACTGGTGGTTCTACAACTACAAGACCTGGACAAAGCAATAAAGAGGAAACAGAAGGAAACAACATTAAAAATAACCTTAAAAAGATTATTGAAGCCTCCAAAGAAGCTATGAAAAATTCCCTTAAAGAAGTAGAAGAAAAATACAAACAAAATTGGAAGAGATGAACAAATCCTTGAAAGAAAACCAAGAGAAGAAAAACCAAAAAATGAAAGAAACATTTCAGGAACTAAAAATTGAAAGAGAAGCAATAAAAAGGCACAAAATGAGGCAAAGGTGAAAATAGAAATCCTGAAGAAAAGAGCTGGAACTAGAGATATAAGAATAACCAACAGAATCCAAAAGATGGAAGAGAGAATCTCTGGAGTGGAAGACCCAATAGTGGAAATAGATACATCAGTCAAAGAAAACATTAAAACCATAAAAGCCATAACACAAAACTTTCAGGAAATTTGGGACACCATGAAAAGACCTACTTGGAGAATAATAGGCATAGAAGAAGGAGAATAATACCAGCCTAAAGGCACAGATAATGTATTAAAAAATGATAGAAGAAAACTTTCCCAACTTAAAGAAGGAAATGCCTATAAAGATATAAGAAGCTTACAGCACACCAAGTAGATTTGACCCCCCCATAAGTCCAGTCGCCACATAATAATCAAGCCACACAACATACAGAACAAAGAAAAAATTTTAAGAGCTACAAAAGAAAAGGGCCAACTTGCCAACTAAAGAGTCATACCTGACTATTTAATGGAAACAATGAAAGCAAGAAAGTCTTGGTCAGAAGTTATACAGACACTAAAAGAGCATGGCTACCAACCTAGACTACTTAAACCCAACAAAACTATCAATCACCATAGATGGAGTAAACAAGATATTTCATGACAAAGTCAGACTTAAACAATGCCTATCTACAAATCCAGCCCTTCAGAAAACATTAGAGAGAAAATTCAAAACTAACAATCCCAGATACACATAGGAAACCACAAACAATTGATAATACCACAGAAGAAAAGCCCAGAGAAAGGAAATACATACAAGCTACCACCAAATATAGCAGGAAATATCAGTCAGTGGTATCTAATATCCATTAATATAAATGGACTCAACCTATAAAAAGACACTCACTAACAGGATGGATACAAAAATAGAAGTGATCCTTTTGCTTTACACAAGAAACACACTTCAACTTTAAAGACAGACACAGGCTCAGAGTAAAGGGTTGGAAAAGATTTTCCAATCAAATGGTCCTAATAAACAAGCTTGTGTTGCCATCCTAATATCTAAGAAAGTAGACTTCAAACTAAATCAATTAAAAGAGACCAGGAAGGACATTACTTATTCATCTCAGGAAAAATTGATCAAGATGAGATCTCAATCCTGAATATTTATGCCCCTAATAGAAGGGCAACTATTTATGTAAAAGAAACACTACTAAAGTGCAAACTGACCTCATCAATTCACACACACTAAAAGTGGGAGACTTCAATACCCCACTTTCACCCTTGGATAGGTCACCCAGAGAGAGATTCAACTGAGAACTAAGGAGTCTAACAGAGGTTATGATGCAAATGTGATTTAACAGATATTTACAGAAGCTTGCACCCAAATGCAAAGGAATGTAAATATTTCTCAAAGGAATATACATATTTCTCACCACCACATGGAATGTTCTCTAAAATTGACAAAGTAATTGGTCATAAAGCAAATATCAATAGATACAAAATAATGAAAATAATTCCTTGCATCATATCAGACCAACAGAGCCTAAAGTTAGAGTTCAACAACATCAAAAATCACAGAAAGCCTACCAACTCATGGAAACTAAACATAACTTAACTGTACCACCTCTAAGTCAAGGAAGAAATTAAGAAATCAAAGTCTGCCTAGAATGTAACAAATGAACCTACAACGTACCCGGACTTTTGGGACACAATGAAAGCAGTCTTAAGAGGAAAATTCATAGCACTAGATGCCTATCTGAAAAACCTAGAGAAATTCCACACTAGAGAATTAACAGCACAGCTGAAAGCCTTAGAACAATTAGAATCAAACTAACCTAGAAGGATTAGATGGCAGGAAATAATCTAACTTAGAGCTGAAATTGATACAATTGAAACAAAAAGAACAATAGAAAAAAAAAATCAATGAATCAAACAGTTGGTTCTTTGAGAAAGTCAACCCTTATCCAAACTAACTAAAAAACAGAGAGAGAGTATCCAAATCAACAAAATCAGAAATGAAAAGGGGACATAACAACAGACCCCCAGGAAACCCATAGGATTATCAGGTCATACTTTTAAAACCTACACCCCACAAAAATGGAAGCCTAGGAGAAATGGACAGCTTTTTGAATAGATACCATTTACCATAATTAAATCAAGATCAGATTAAATACCTAAACAGACCTATAAACCTAAGGAAATTGAAGCTGTTATTAAAAGCCTGCCAAGTAAGAAAAGCCCAGGTGAGATGGTTTCAGTGCAGAATTCTACCATACATTCAAAGTAGAACTACTACCAATACTCCTCAAACTGTTTCATATAGTACAAACTGAAGAACTGTTGCCAAAGTCTTTTTATGAGGCCACAATTACCCTAATACCCAAGCTACTCAAAGACACAACACAAAAGAATTACAGAAAAATTATCCTCATGAATACTGGTGCAAAAATTCTCAACAAAATTCTGGCAAACTATATACAACAACATATAAAAAATATCGTCCACCTAGATCAAGTCAACTTTATCCCAGAAATGCAGGGATGTTTCAACATACGAAAAGCTGTAAATGTCATCCATCATATAAACAATATGAAGGAAAAAACCACATGATCATATCCTTAGACACTGAAAAAGCCTTTGACAAAATCCAACACTCTTTATGATAAAAGTGTAGGAGAGATCAGGAATACAGGGACAATATCTAAATATAATAAAGGCAATTTACAAGAAGCCAACAACCAACACAACAATTAATGGAGAAAAACTCAAAGCAATCTCACTAAAATCAGGAACTAGACAAGGATGTCCTGTCTCCCCTTATCTATTCAATATAGTTCTCAAAGTTTTAGCTAAAGAAATAAGAGAACAAAAGGAGATTAAGGGGATACATATTGGAAAAGAAGTGAAAATATCTCTATTTACAGATGATATGATTGTATACATATGTGATCCACAAAATTCTATCAGAGAATTTGTACAGCTGATAAACACCTTCAGCAATGTAGCTGGATACAAGATTAACTCAAATAATTCAGTAGCCTTCCTATACACTAAAGATAAAAGGGCTGAAAAAGAAATAAGGGATACATTACCCTTTATAATAGCTGCAAATAGCCTTAAATACCTTGAACTCACTATAACCAAAGAAGTAACAGATCTTTTTGACAAAAACTTTAAATCACTGAAGAAAGAAATTGAAGAGGATATCAGAAAATGGAAAGATCTCCCATGTTGCTGAATATGTAGGATCAACATAGTAAAAATGGCAATCCTACCAAAAGCAATCTACAGATTCAATGCACTTATCATTAAAATCCCAATACAAATGTTTACACACCTTGAAAGAACAATACTAAATTTCATTTGGAATAACGGGACAGCCATGATTGGCAAATTAATTTTGCTCAACGAAAGAAACTCGGGAAGAATCACCACACACTTAAAATTATAGAGCTACAGTAATAAAAATGGAGTGGTACAGGTATAAAAACAGATTTGAGAATCAATGGAATTAAATTGAAGACCCTGACATTAACCCACACACCTACGGATACCTGATTTTTGACCAAAAGGTCAAAAATATTCATTGGACGAAAAGACAGTATCTTCAACAAATGGTATTGGCATAACTGGATGGCAGTGTATAGAAAAATGAAAATAGAGCCAGCCCTATCATCATGCACAAAACTCAAATCCAAGTGAATCAAAGACCTCAACATAAACCAAGCCACACTAACTTGATAGAAAAGAAAATGGGAAATATACCCTCCAAAGCATTGGCACAGGTGACCTCTACCTAAATATAACACCACTAGCACAGACATTAAGATCAACAATTAGTAAGTGGCACCTCCTGAAACTTAGAAGTTTCTGTAAAGCCAGGGATACAGTCATTAAGACAACCTACAGAATGGAAAAAGTTTTTCACCAACCCTACAAGTGAGAAAGGATTGATTTCTAAAATATATAGAGAACTCAAGAAACTAGAGCCCAAAGCCCTAAATAACCCAATTAAAAACTGGGGTTCAGAACTACAAAGGGAATTCTCAGCAGAAGAATTACAAATGGCTGAAAGCACTTAAAATGCTCGACATCTTTAGCCATCAGAAAAATACAAATCAAAACAACTTTGAGATACCACCTTACACCTGTCAGATTGGCTAAGATAAAAGATACAGATGCCAGCCTATGCGGGAGAGGTTGAGGAGCAAGGGGAACACTCCTCCATTGTTGGTGGGAGTGTAAGCTTGTTCAGCCACTCTGGAATGCAGTATGGTGGTTCCTCAGGAAACTGGGTATCACTCTCCTCATAGATCCAGCAATACCACTATTGGGCATATACCCCAAATGTGCACATTTGTATCCCCCAAAATATTAGCTCAACTATGTTCATAGCAGCATTATTTGTAATAGCAAGAACCTGGCAACAACCTAAGTGCCCCTCAACTGAAGAGTGGATTAACAAACTGTGGTACATCTACACAACGGAGTACTACTCAGTAGTAAGAAAAAAATGATATCCTAAAATTTGCAGGCAAATGGATGGATTTGTAGAATTTCCTCCTGAGCAAGGTCTCACAAGGCAGAGGTTTACTCACTCATTAGTAGACCATAAGCAAAAGCATTATTATTTCATAAAAAGGGGAAATCTTTAGCATGAGTGTCTTGGATTTAAACTTTCCTTACAATGATATTATATAGAACCAGTATCAATCTGCATTTGATCTCCTAATAAAATTCCACTAAATTTGCTACTGTGCCATCCACTTCTAGGAATTAAATACAATGAATAAATGAAAAAAAAATAAGAAAAGTTAAGTGACAGAAACTTTAAAAAGGTGCAGAATTCTGGGCCAAACTCTCAGTCTAGTCTAAGAGAGTGAGGAGGGATTATATAAGCAAAGGGGTCAAGATCATTATGGGGAAACCCGCAGAGACAGCTGAGCTACTGGGAGATCATGGCTCTGGACTGACAGTTGAAAACCTATATGGGAATGAGCTAGGCACTCTGTATGTGGAAGACAGTGTGTAGGTTGTGCAGATTGTGAGGCCTCTGGCAGTGGGACCAGGATTTATCTCTAGTACATGAACTGGCTTTTTGGAGCCTATTCCCAAAAGAGAGGGATGCCTTGCTCAGCATTCATATAGGGGATGGGTTTAATTCTGCCTCAACTTGAGATGCAGACTATATTGACTCCCTGTGGGAGTCTGTACCCACTCTGAGAAGTGGATGAGGGGTAGGGTGGGGAGAAGCTGGGGACAAGTAGGAGGAGGGGAGAGAAGCAGAAGTGTAGTTGATATGCAAAATTAAAAATAAAGCCTTTTAAATAAAAAATAAAACATTCATAAAATAAAATAAAGCACGCTTCTCTTATCAGAATTTTGAGCACAGAGGTTCTGTCTGTGGGTGGAAAATATAAGAAAAAAACAAAAGAAAGGTATTTTCTGACAGTCACCCTCAAGTACGCATCATATCCAACACACACAATAATCAAAAATGTAAATTTAAAATGTATTTATTTTTAATTTTTAAATTTTTTTATGAATAAAGTCATTTTTTATCTATGTATCCCCTTGTTCAACTCCCTTCACCATGCTGCCCCATACTCTCTCTTCTCCCCATAACTTTATCTCCCCCCCAGCAAGGGCAGGAGGTCCAAAGGTCCCAAAGTGGCTAAGTTCAGCATCCACTCCAGGCATGTCTGCTTTCCTCACCCCAACATCAAGACTGGGTCAAGTGTTCCTCTGGAGGGAATGGGCTCCAAGGTGTCAGTCCAATGTGCTTCAGATTCCAAGCTATTCAGTGGTTGTGTTTGCAACTTGGACATGCTTTGCTTTTTGCTTTTTTGTTTAGAGTCCACTAATGAGTGGGTACATCCCCTGCTTATCCTTCTGGGTTTGTGATACCTTGCTCAGGAGGGTATTCTACGAATCCATCCATTTGCCTCCAAATTTTATGACATCATTATTTCTGAAGGCTGAGTAGTACTCCATTGGGTAGATGTACCACAGTTTGTTAATCTATTCTTCAGTGGAGGGGCACCTAACTTGTTGCCAGGTTCTTGCTATTATGAATAATGTTGCTATGAACATAATGGAGCTTATGCTTTGGAGCACAAATTTGCATCTTTAGGGTATACACCCAGAAGTGGTATTGCTGGGTGCTTGGGGAGATAGATTCCCAGTTTTCTGACAAACCACCATACTGCATTCCAGAGTGGCTGAACAAGCTTCTTGTATATCTTCTTTATTATATTTAGTTATTTTTCCTGTATTTCAGTTCTCTCCAAGACTTTTATCATAAAGGAGTGTTGGATTTTGTCAAAGGCATTTTCAGCATCTAAGGAGATGATCATGTGGGTTTTTCCTTCAATTTTTTTATATGATGGATGGCAGTCACAGTTTTTCATATGTTGAACCATCCCTGCATTTCTGGGATGAAGCTTACTTGATCATGGTTGATAACTTTTTTATGTTGTTGTATTTAGTTTGCCAGAATTTTGTTGCTTATTTTTGTGTCAATGTTCATGATGGATATTGGTCTGTAATTCTGTTTCTTAGTTGCATCTTCAAGTGGCTTGTGTATCAGGGTAATTGAGGCCTCATAAAATATGTTTGGCAGTGTTCCTTCAGTTTCTACTGTGTGGAACAATTTGTTGAGTATTGGTATTAGTTCTTCTTTGAATGTCTGGTACAATTCTGCAGTGAAACCATCTGGCCCTGGGATTTTTTTGTTTAGCCGACTTTTCAGAACAGCTTCAGTTCAGAGAACAGCTTTCTAAAGTCAGTTCTCTCTTTACACATGTATGGAGGTTCCAGGAATGAAACTCAGCTCTTCAGACTTGTGTGACAAGTGTTTTCACATAATGTTTCATCTCACTGCTCCCTCAGGGATATTTTTGACCAATTCACCTGGTTAAAATATCAAAATAGTAAGATTATGGATCAACAAAGTTAAAAATGATATTCATATACATATCTGATGATGTCACATTTTTTTGTATGTTATGGTGCTTGAAGGTACCATAACATAGGAGGAGATGTTTCAATTATTGGGGGAAAGTAAAAGTTTCAGAACTCATCAAATGGACTTTAATGTCCATATACTTCCTGATTTGTTCTTTTGAGATGAAACCTTTAAAAAAGTTTTGGCTGAGTTCACATGTTCAAAGGTCAGAGATTCACTGGGGAGAAAGACCTTTCCGTCCACTTTAAATTCAAGAATAAATCCATAAATTTAGACAATATTCAGATGCTCTGAGCAGTAGTGCTGAGGTAAGCATGTGCATGGAGTCATTCTTCTGCAATGACCTCTGTGATAACATGATAATCAGATGTGTCCATCCACTATTTCTTGGTGAAGTTTCATCAGACATATCTATAGATATGAATGAGAGCAGAAGACAGAGATTTTGGCCAAGAGTATTTTTAACAATATATTTTACCATGTTTTGTGAGGTCAGTGATCATCTACCCTAAGCCATTTTTTTTGTTTGATTGTTCGTACACATCAAATTGTTCTGTCTCCAAGTACCTAAAAGTGATACCACTTCACCATGTATGTAGTGTACAGATTGCCTCTATATTGCCTGACTTTGTGCAGTCACTCACTTCCTTTTGGAGTTCCTTTAAAGAAAAGCATTTATATATCCACATCTTTTTCCACATGCTAGGCAAATGGATTGAGGTGTAGGATAAGGCCAGTGTATCATTTGGCCCCTGAGCACCTGATTATAGAATACTAGTAGATTTTGGAGTCAACATCTGACCAGCCATCAGCTCTAACAGCTGGGAATGTGCTCCTGTCTCTCAACAACAGAGGCTCCAACAACTGAACTGTGTGATCTTCTCTGAAGAAAACCTCACAATTCTCTATGAGTTATTTACATTTTAAATACAGATTTCTTTATATTCTTTAAATTTCTTAACAGATATGATCTGTGAATGATGATAGAAATATTAAAGAATGTGTAGAAACTAAGAGAAAAAAACCAACTGTGAGTACTTAGAGATAACCATTGCATACTTTCTCAGTGTTTGGCTGTGACTAATTATTGGTAATGTTTTAATATACTTCTTAACAATTTTTGTGTATGTATAACAATTTCCTATTTAATGTTATATTATGGATATTTTATAATATAATTAATTAATCTTTGGAAAAAATGTGGATGCTTGCTAACTATTTAATGCTTAAGTATATAAATATACCATAAACTATTGGATGATTTTTACTATAACTGGGTATTTTAGTCATTACCAATACTGAATATTTTACAATAGATATTTAATGCTTAGCTCTCCACAGAATTTTTGATATGTGAACATTTTATCATATAAAACACCAAATAAATCTAATAGAAGGGAAAACAAGTAAAACAAGTCTTTATTTATTTATTCTCAGATGTTACACTTTCAGATTCATGCTTTATCTGGTTTTATTTACATATTATGCCTTAGTTCTTTTTCCTTTTCCTTTTATATTTTTATTATTTAAAATAATTTTTAAGTTTAAATATATTTTGGTATATTTTTCTTCCCATTAGTTCTTCCAGATCCCCATCTTCTTTCCTACACACCCTTAAATTCTTTCTAAAAAAGAAACAAAAACCCAAAACAACAACAAAATTCAACAAGACTAACAATAATAAAATAATAAAATAAATAAAGCCACCCGAAGCCCCTCACCAAACTGTGACCAAATAAAATCATATAAAAGAACTGTGGAATCCACTATATCTTGGTCAACTACTCCTGAACACAAGGCCTGCTATGGAGTGGTTGATATGCCCATAAGAAAAAACTGATTATTTTCCCCTCTCAGCAGGTGTGACAGTCCAGTTGCTATTTGCTAATATTTACCCTAGTGGCCAGGTATTCATTAACTCACTCCTTTAAAAAATATAACAAAGTAAAACATTATAAGATAAAACAAAAACTGTCCTATCAAAGTTGAACAAGAAAACCAACATAAGGAAAAGTCCTCCAAGAGAAGGTACAAAGAGAGAGTGTTCAAATCAACAAAATCAGAAATGAAAAGGGGGACATAACAATAGACCCCCAGGAAATACAGAGAATTATCAGATCATACTTTGAAAATCTATAGTCCACAAAAATGGAAAACCTACATGAAATAGACAGTTTTCTGGAAGGTATCATTTACGAAAATTAAATGAAGAACAGATTAATTACCTAAACAGGCCTATAACCCTTAAGGAAATTGAAGCTGTCATTAAAAGCCTCCCCAAAAATAAAAGCCCTGGTCCAGATGGTTTCAGTGCTGAATTTTACCAGACATTCAAAGAATTACTACCATTACTTCTCAAACTATTTCACACAGTAGAAACTGAAGGAATATTGTCAAATTCCTTTTATGAGGCCACAATTACCCTAATACCCAAGCCACTCAAAGACACAACAAAGAAGGAGAATTACAGACTAATTTCCCTCATGAATATTGATGTGAAAATTCTCAACAAAATTTTTGCAAACGATATACAACAATGTATAAAAAATATCATCCACCATGACCAAGTAGGCTTCATCCCAGAAATGCAGGGCTGGTTTAATATACGAAAAACTGTAAACGTTATCCATCATATAAACAAACTAAAGGAACAAAACCACATGATCATATCCTTAGATGCGGAAAAAGCCTTTGACAAAATCCAACACTCCTTTATGATTAAAGCCCTGGAGAGATCAGGAATACAAGGTGAATACCTAAATATAATAAAGGCGATTTAAAAGAAGCCAACAGTCAGTATCAAACTTAATGGAGAAAAACTCAAAACAATCCCACTAAAATCAGGAACTAGACAAGGATGTCCTCTCTCCCCTTATCTATTCAATATAGTTCTCGAAGTTTTAGCTAAAGCAATAAGGGAATGAAAAGAGATTAAGGGGATACAAATTGGAAAAGAAGAAGTGAAGATATCTCTATTTGCAGATGATATGATTGTATACATAAGTGACCCACATAATTCTTCCAAGGAACTGGTATGGCTGATAAATACCTTCAGCAATGTAGCAAGATACAAGATAAACTCAAAGAAATCAGTAGCCCTTCTATACACTAAAGATAGAAGAGCTGAAAAAGAAATAAGGGAAACATTACCCTTCATAATAGCTGCAAATAATAATAAATACCTCGGAGTAACTATAACCAAAGAAGTAACAGACCTATTTGACAAAAATTTTAAATCACTGAAGAAAGAAATTGAAGAGGATATCAGAAAATGGAAAGCTCTCCCATGTTCCTGTATTGGTAGGATCAACATAGTAAAAATGGCAATTCTACCAAAGGCAATCTACAGATTCAATGCACTTCCCATCAAAATCCCAACACAATATTTTGTGGACCTTGAAAGAACAATACTCAATTTCATTTGGAATAACAGGAAATCCAGGATTGCCAAAACAATTTTACTCAACAAAAAAACCTCAGAAGGTATCACCATCCCCAACTTCAAGTTATACTATAGAGATACAGTAATAAAAACAGCCTGATACTGGCATAAAAACAGACCTGTGGATCAATGGAATAGAATTGAGGATCTAGGCATTTACCCAAAAACCTATGAACACCTGATCCTTGACATAGAGGCCCAAAATATTCAATGAAAAAAACATAGTATATTTAACAAATGGTGTTGGCATAGCTGAATGGAAGTGTGTAGAAAAATGCAAATAGATCCGAGCCTGTCACCCTGCACAAAACTCAAATCCAAGTGGATCAGAGACCTCAACATAAACCCAGCCACTTTAAACTTGATAGAAAAGAAAGAGGGAAATACACTTCTACAAATTTGCACAGTTGACCACTTCCTAAAACATAACGCCAGTGGCACAGACACTAAGACCAACAATCAATAAGTGGGATCTCCTGAAGCTAAGAAGCTTCTGTAAAGTCGAGGACCCTGTCAATAGGACAAAATGACAGCCTACAGAATGAGAAAAGAATTTCACCAACCTTACAAGTGATAGAGGAGTGATCTCTAAGATATATAAAGAGCTCAAGAATCTAGAGCCCAAAACCTTGAATAACCCAATCAAAAAATGGGGTTCATCTAAAAAAGGAATTCTCAGCAGAAGAATTACAAATGGCTGAAAGGCACCTGAAAAAGTGCTCATCATCTTTAGCCATCAGAGAATTGCAAATCAAAACAACTTTGAGATACCACCTGACACCTGTCAGATTGGCTAAGATAAAAGGCACAGATGACAGCCTATGCTGGAGAGGATGTGGAGTAAGGGGAACTCTCCTCCATTGTTGGTGGGAGTGTAAGCTTGTTCAGCCACTTTGGAATGCAGTATGGTGGTTTCCAGAAAACTGAGAATCAATCTCCCCAAGGACCCAGCAATACCACTTCTGGGTGTATACCCTAAAGAGGCACAGTCATACTCCAAATGTATTAGCTCAACTATGTTCATAGCAGCATTATTCGTAATAGCAAGAATCTGGAAACAACCTAGATGTCCCTCAACTGAAGAATGGATTAACAAACTATGGTACATCTACACAACGTAATACTACTCAGCAGTAAGAAAAAATGATATCCTAAAATTTACAGGCAAATGGATGGACTTGGAGAATATCCTCCTGAGTGAGGTATCACAAACTCAGAAAGATAAGCAGGGGATGTACTTACTAATTAGTGGTCTCTAAACAAACAAACAAACAAACAAGAAAAAAGCAAAGCATGCCCATTCTGCAAACCACAACCACTGAACAGCTTGGGATCAGAAACTCCCTGGACTGACTCCTTGGATCCCACTCCCCTTAGAGGAACACCTGACTCACTCTCAAGGGAAGGGGGAGAAAGCTAGATCTGCCAGGAGTGGAGACTGAACTAAGCAATATTGGGTCAGTGGGACTGTCTGCTGCCTGCCCAGGGAGGGGATTGGGAGTTGTGGAGAAGAAAGAATGACTTGATGTGGCGGGAGGGGGAAGGGACCTTGAATAACGATATACAAGGATAGAAAGTGTGACTTCTTTGAAAAAAAATAATAATAGAATGTTATCATAAAAAAGCAAAAAAAAAAAAAAAATGAACCAGAGGCCCGGAGTCCCATAACAATATTAAACTGGAAGATATTAGTATATGCACAGAGGACCTGGTGCAGACCCAGATACGCTGTCTCAGTCTTTGTGAGTTCACATGAGCTTTGCTTAGTTGGTTTAGAGGCCTTGTCTCCTGGTGTCTTCTATCCACTCTGGCTCTTACACTCTTTCTGCCTCCTCTTCCACAGAAATTCCTGAGCTCTGAGTGGAGGGATTTGATAGAAACATCACATTTAGGGCTGAGTTTTTAAAAATCTCTCACTCTCTGCCTATTGTCTGGCTGTGAGTCTCTATATTCAATTCCATCTGCTGCACAACGAAACTTTTCTGATGATAGCTGAGCAAGGCACTGATTAATCAATATAGCAGAATATAATTAGAAGCCATTTTATCACTATAGTTTTTTAGCCTAGTATTATTCAGTTTTGCCCCAAGTCCCTGGACTATCTAGTCTTAGGTTCTTGGTCAACCAGTGAGTATTGGTTCTACTGTTGCTGTTAAGACAATTTACAACAGAAGGTGTTGATTGTTATTTCAGATGATTAGAGTTCATGGTGACAGATGAAAGAAAGGGATGGTGTCAGGAACAGCTGAGAGTTCACTTCTTGATTTGAGTGCATGAGGCAGAGAGGACACATTTGGAATGGCAGGACTATTTTGAAACTCCAAAGCCCACTACCAGTAACATGCCTCCTCCAAGGCCACAGATCCTAGTCCATCCTAAATAGTTCCACAAACTGAGTATAAGTGTTTAAATATATGAGTCCAAGTAAAACCACCACATCATCCCTATCTCATTTTTAAAAGCATGTTCTCACATGGTTCTTCCTTATCCGTATGTACCTTAGAAAAGCATGTTTAAAATAATAAGAATTGCCATGCCACACCCCAAACAGTATTTTAGCATTGAGTTTTTTTTAAAAAAAATTATTCATTTACTTATTTTTAGGAAAGGGAAGAGAATAATATAATTTTAATTGCTTTTTTATCAAAAATAATTTTTCCATGATATATATTTTTTAATCATAGTTTTTCATCCTCCTGGATCCTCTCTACATCCCTACCTACGCAAGCAAACATAAACAAACCAGAATAAAAATAAAAACAACAATCAGCACAAATATTATTTTAAAAAATGATATTCATCTCTTAAACAACATGAATCTAAATAGAAAAACTTTGTGGAAGAGCTTTAAATTTGTGTGGCCCTTCTACAGCAGTGCACAGGAATTCCTAATGCAGGGCATCTTGTTTCTCATTGAACTGTCATGTTTTTAAATAGGAAACAGTTTAAAGGGGTAATAATGGGGGGCATGAGAGGGAGGTGGTTAAACGCTCAGTCTGTGGAGCAGAGTGTGGAGGCGTGGATGTGGGTTGGACCATTTGCTATTATTACATCTCTGATTGTGTGGCCTCATCTTCAGCCATAGCAATTACCCTTAGGCTGACATGCATTTTGAAAGTGAAGCACTAACTTCGTTTCGGCTTTTATTTTTTCTTTACTTCACAGGGTTTAAAAAGGTATTAAGTTAGAGACATTTGCTGCTGAGGAAGAGAGAACACAGGTGCTATAATAGCATAAAAACAGGTAATTTAATTAATTGTGGAAGTCCCTTCCAGTTTTCTTTCCTCGCTGTGAGCAATATTGCAATGCACACATCCATGAACAGCGCTTGTCCTTCTCTTTGGCTCTCAAATGCTTTTCTCATAATGGGATTAGAAGGTCACAAGGCATGATATTTCTGGGAGTGGGATAGGATCATTCCATAGTAATTTCTGATGTGTTTGCCAAAATATTTGTCAATTTGCACTACTTTCAGCATGCCTCAGCTCACCAGCTTCACTTCACCTTTGGGAGTCTAAGTTCTCGTTTGGGAAATAATTATATTTTTTTCTAAATAGTCCTGTAATTACACATCAAATTGTTTATTAGAAGAATAGAACATGTTCTCACATTTATTTCATCTTTCCTCCTGAAAATGAGTAAGTGAAAAAGAAAAGGAAATCCCAAAATGAAATATAGTGAGAAAAGGGATCAAAAGAAAATTCTGAGAGAGCTGGGTTTCATTATCGGTGAAATGCAAAGAACGTGGATTGTTATGAAGACCATATTAATTATAATATATGTGACAGGAAACATGATTCCCACTGTGGGAGAATTCTCACCACTCACACTGTCTGAGAGACTGAAATGCTGTATAGTAGAGATGGAACTGAGCACAATGGAAATGGCTGAGAGACTGAAATGCTGTATAGTAGAGATGGAACTGAGCACAATGGAAATGGCTGTCAGAAAGGCACAGAGGTGGGTGTTTCCACATCCCCATGTTCCACTTCTTTTGCATCAGAAGGCATTTTCAGTATCTTTTCTGGGCTCCTGAGGCAGATGTTTGCATTGCTAGCATCTTTCTGCAATCTGCTTTCTCTAAGACATTAGTTAGTGCTACTAAGTGTGCTAGACACTTCGTGTTAACTTTTAAAACACTAATATGGATATTGTTTGACATGTATGCACAGTTAGGATTTTAGAACCTTGTCAATCATATTTGATGAGGAGATTTGTGAGCCAACAGAAGACTTCTAAAATTTATGTGGAAATACATCTACAGACTAATGGTTGGTTGTAAACCATCTTCTTCCTAGATTTATAGCTCACATGAGATCTTAAGGTCAAGACCACCTAGTTACTTCTTGGAATGGCAGTTTATTGCCTTGATAGATATTTTAACAACTGTTTTGTTCCATAAATCTCTTGATAAAAAAGGTCTTGCATGTTTTACTACCTGAACATGGTTCAGATATTACAGAGAATAAAAATGTAGTATTTGTCAAGATTTCAATGTCCTATTTTCAACCACCTAAGTATTTATTGCTAAAACATTCTATTAAAAAGAAAAGCAGATTGGAAACATTGGAAAAAATAAGGTATGATAATAAAATGATATACCATAATTTATAATTAGCATAAGTGATATAAGAATAATAACCAAATGACATATTTAAGAATGTACAGTTTACTATTTTGACTGACAAATTTGATATGTAAAGCTACACTATGAGGAGCATAATTAAAAGGTGTGTGTCAGCTACATATTCTAAAATGTAGAATTGAACTGCATTTGAGGCCTGGGCAGCAAATGGTAGGAGCAATGTAAATAGAGCTCATGGATGACATGAGATAATTCCATGGCTAGAACCTAGGTGATCATTAGTGGGGGAGTGTTGCAAAGCTATTGGTCATTGTAAATCATAATAAAGAGAATATATGAATTTAAGCACACTGTTAATAAAATACATGTGTGTAACTATGTTGTCTAGACAACAAATTCATAGATTTGGAAGACTAAAAATTAGATTATGGGGTTTTTCTATTTATTCTCTTCATTTTTCAATAGGTGACTTTACTGGAATTATTTCTCAAAAGCAGGTCAGATAGAAAATTGTCTTGTTGTGCCATCTCTGCTGGAGCCAAGCCAGAGACCCATAATGTTAAGATAAGGATCAGAAATTCTTAGGGAATATTTTTAAGGCCTTTTCATATTTTTGGAATCATTAATTATAGTTTGAACACCAATCTCAAGCTATGAAGCAGGAGTCTTGATACTTTATGTCCCTACCTGTTTATCAGGAGTTACATGTTAGACCATACATGGTATATGGTTGCCATTAGTTACATTTTTTTTTTTTTTAATGTGACACAGTATCCGTGAGAACAAATTTAGAAAGGAATTATTTATTTGGGCTTCTGATTTCTGAGAGTCCAGTGTCCTTCCCTCAGGTGGCCATGCTACTTCTCTGAAGACCTGAAACTACCAGGTTACCCCTCACAGGACTCTCACACAAGCAGAGGCAGCCACCTGACTGGTGTTTTGGTCTTCCAATAAATCTCTTGTGTGTGGTTTGTTGTGTTGTGTGACTTTGAGGTATTCTTTAGCTTCTGACTATCAGGATACTGTAAGGATTTCCAAAGCTTGCATTCACCTGGAATGTAACAGAGTCAGTCATGCCCCTGGGTGTGTCCATGCGAACATGGGCCCACCCACCCTTTTAAAGAAAGGACTCACACCAGTCCCCTCCCTCTGCTCCCTTCTGCCCCTATCTCTGCCTGTTGCTGTAATAAACTCACATGTGGTACTTCCAGTGTTGAGATACCATTCACGTGACTTGTGCAAAACACTAACATTGGTGTCACGCTTGGGGGGGGGGGCGGCGCGGGGGGGCGGTAAGCAGCCCTAAGCGCGCAGAGAGAGCCTCAAGTACATTTCTTTCCTGGTGGACACTGGAGCTGCATTCTCAGTTCTGCAGGAGTATTGGGGTGCACCCTTTCTTTCAGGCCTTACAATTGTCGATGTGGGAGGTAAATATGCGACCTTATCAGACACCGCCACTTAATTGCATTTTTAGAGGGATTCCTATTACTCAGTCATTTTTAGTTATGCCAAGTTGTCCAACAGCTTGATGGGAAGAGATTTCTTAGCAAAAATGGGAGCTTTCATTTCATTTAGTGATCACATTTGCCTAAACCCAGCATCGTCAGCCGCTCCAACTATTCCTCTGTTCCTTTTACTATTCAATCAGCCTGTAAGTTCTAATTTCCTGACAATCTGCTGCCTCCCCTCCTCCATCACCTGCCTTCTCCCCTCACTCCAAAGTGAACGGGACCATATAGAGTAATTCTGACAACTTCTACAGCCACTAAACTTGAAGGCTTCCCACATTGGATTCATTTGTCTAATCTTAAACCTTTTATCCCCCTTCCTCAAAATAGCCAGGTAAAGACCCAAAATCTTAAAAAACCAACTCCAAGCTTCCTTTGCAGCTGGCCAGAGCAGAAGCCAAGATGGTAAACGTAGGGCCCCAGGCAGTCTGCTTGGAATCCAAGATAAACAAAAGATTGTTCAACTCTGCAGTTGAAACAGCCACTCCCTGAGGATGCATTGCATGTAAAACAAAGACCATTCCCCACCCACCCTGCAGGATTCCAGGTAGGCAAAATACAGGACACTTCAATCCTTTCCCTTTACCAGACCTAGCAAGAATCCTCAGACCTTAACATGCAGGCAGCAGACAATAGAATCCCTTAGCAGAAGAAAATAACCATTCACACAATGCAGCTAACTCAAGGTTTACTCCCAAGTTTCTTTCTTCCCTCCTTTCCCCTTAGCCTGTCATCCCCAAAGCTCTATCACTGCAGACAATAGAATCCCTTAGCAAAAGAAAAGAACCACTCACACACCCAGCTAACTCAAGGTTTACTTCCAAACTCCTTTCCTCTTAGTCATTCTCAAAGCTCTATCACTAACCCATATTTCTTCCCCCCCCCCCACACCTCCAGGAAACAAAATTCACTGCCCTGTGATCCAAATCCTTTAATTCTGCCTTGTGTCAGCAGGAAGTAACAAAGGCCACCACGATGACCATGCTCACTATAAGACTTCTCCCTTGCCATAAACTCAGCTTTATATATATATATACACATCTATCTATCTATCTATCTATCTATCTATCTATCTATCTATCTACATACACATCTCTCTCTCTATATATATATATATATCAAAGGGTGAAATGTAAGCATTTCCAAAGCTTGCATTCACCTGGAATGTAACAGTGTCAATCATGCCCCTTGGTGTGGTGATGCAAACATGGGCCCGCCCACCCGTTTAAAGAAAGGGCTCACACGAGTCCCTGCCCCTTTTCTTCTCTCTCTGTTCCCTTCTGCCCCTATCTCTGCTCCCTGCTGTAATAAACTATCGTGTGGTACTCCCAGTGTTGAGATTCCATTCACATGACATGTGCAAAAAACTAACAGATACCTTTTTATCCAAGCTGTTACACTTACATACCAGTCCCTGGTCTTCTGTTTTTGTGTTTCTGGGACCATTGTAAAGCAGAACAATGTGATGGTAGGAGTGTGATGTGGGATAATCCTTTTGTACACTGTGAGGAAGTGTCCCTTTCACTAGTTTTATAAAGAGCTAACTGGCCAATAGACAGACAGGAAGAGATTAGGTGGGAGAGCCAGACTGAGAGAATTTAGGGAAGAAGGAGAGAGGAGTCTCAAGGAGACTCAGAGATGTGAAGAAAAGGCAGATAAATATGTCTTGTTAAAGAAAGGTACTGCGCCACGTGGTAGAACATAGATGTAAAATATGGGTTAATTTAAGATATAAGAGCTAGTTAGTAATAAGCCTAAGTCATCAGTTGAGAATTCATAATAAACAAGAATTCTTTGTGTGGTTATTTGGGAGCTGGCTGGCAGTTCAGAAATTTTGTTGACAGGAGTATGTAAGGAAAACCTGAGAAACAGAACAATATGCTGGTGAAGCTGAACAATGTGATGGTAGAAGTGTGTAAGGAGGAGCTGGAGAAGCTGAACAATGTGATGGTAGACATATATAAGAAGGAGCCTATTCATAGCAGACAAGAATCAGAGAAGAGAACATGTAGGAAGAAGCTGGGGCATGATATTGTCCCCTGAGACATGACTTCTGTGAATTATTATGCTTCATCTAGGCACCAACTCTTCCTTTTCAGTACTTCCAGATAATTTCATCATATGAATGAATTCCTCAAGAGATTAATACATTCACTACTCAGGACCACCATGATCTGATTATGTCTACACATGATTGGATTATGTCTTCCTACTCACCAATCTCCTAAGTGATTTACAATCTGAGCAGACAGCCAAAATCAGCCAACCAGGAGGGAAAACTGATCACTCTGAAAAAATAATTACATGGAACTCTGGATTTTTGTTGTTTTTTTAACTATGAGCATTCAAAAATGATCCTTAAATTTTTTCTAAGGCTAAAATATTTTTCAACATAAAGCTCAGGGAACCTTGTGGAAAGGTGAGTGGAAGGATTGTTATGTAGACTAGGCTGATAATGAACTCACAAAGATCCACCTGTCTCTGCCTCCCAAGTGCTGGGGTTCAAGGCATACACCACCTGGCAAGTGGAAAGACTGTTAACAGCCAGAAAATATGCTGTGTCTCCTAGAAATAATAAGAACACTTCATACATTATATCTTCAACAATGTTGTCTTGAAAGACCCAAACAAAGATAACATATTAATTAGTAGACATGTTAATATAGAAAAGGGAAATCTCACAGAGCTCTGCTCCTAGACAAAGAACTATAGACAACAAAGGGAGTGGGAGAAATAGTCTTTCTGGGATATGAACCTGTATTGATTAAACAATATCACGTTGTTATCCCTGAAATATCATATATACAAGTAACACTAAAGTGATTGAACAGGTGGCATTCATATATGTATGAATACACACACACACACACACACACGCACACGCACACACGCACACGCACACGCACACGCGCACACGCACACGCACACGCACACGCACACGCACACGCACACGCACACACACACGCACACACACAAACACACACGAAAAAGAAACCATGAACTCCAGAGGGGGGGGGGGAAAGAAGTATATGGGAGGAGTTGGAGAAAGGAATGAGAAAGAGAAAGTGATGTAATTATATTTAATTTAAAAATTAAAAAGTAAATATTGTTACTGCTTACTGTTTTTATCTCTCAGTGAAGTAGTTAGGAGTACAGGCCATAAAGCACAGTTGTATTTAAGCCTTAACTCATCTTCTGATTCAGTTTTTAGAAACTGTTGACACAAGCCTTCCTCTTTCTGATAGTTGTTTTTTCTCACCTGTGTAATGGTGGTAATAACTATCTCAAGTGTAGAGGCTTTGAGATAAAATTACACGGTGTTTTTCCATCTGCTTGTAGGAATGTATTTAAGACGGGATCACTTTTTAGATGAATAGTGACATACTGCACTCTCATCTTATGGACCTAGAATGATAATGTCATTTTCAAGATTTCCCCTCCATATTTAACTAGAATTAAAATTTCACTTTAACTTCACATTAATTAATTTTCATTCACTCTATGTTCACTCTACAAATGCAGCCTCCTCTAACAGTTATTATTTTTAAAAATACACTTTAACATTTGATACAGGCTCTTGATATATAGTCCAGACTTTCCTCAAATTTTTGCCTCTGCCTCTTCAGTGCTGGGATTACAGGTGCTCAGTTTACCCTGTAAATCACCAGCATGCAATAATATGTCTTATTCAGTTAGAGCAAGGAGATGGTTTATATTACTACGGTTTTTATGAAATGTCTAAATATGGTATAATTGTTATTTGTAACCACACACAAACTTTCATTTTTGGATTATATTTGTCTGTATATTTTGAAATCATAACATGTAGTACTAATACATAAACAGTGATACAATACTATTTAAGATTTCTTAGACTTCAGAATTTCCAGATAATTATTTATTCTGTTATAATGTCCATGGAGAGAATATTTTGATTGTTTTTTTACTAAAGTAGAATTTGATTGTCCCTAGTCATTGATCTGTTTTTCATCTGTCCCTACTTATCTTGTTGGGGACTCACATTCTTTCATTGGCATGAGACAATCTTTAGAGTTATGTGTAGTGGGACTCAGGTGTTAGCGGGCAAAGATTGGAGGTGTGTCCCTGGAGTGCTGAGAGGCTAAATGGCCTTGGCCAGACCCCATTGAGATGCCAGGATACCGACCTCCTTCCCATTCTGTTCCTGCATTCTTGAAGAGCAGACCAGCAGCCTGGTGTAAGGCAGTTTTTATCTCCAAAAAATGTCTTAAGGTTCAATCTATATTGTGTGTTCATATACCCCTTAATAAATATTAGTCCTTTATATGGTGCCTTGCTAATAATTTTTTTATGATATCTGGTACCAAACGTGGGGCTGGAGCAAAAAGAGGTTTTTGGTTAGCTTAGCCTTAGTTTGGACTTGCCAACTGCTGCTTTTCTGGACTAACAATCTTAAAGTTTTAAAGAAACATAGAGACATTTATATTAATTTTTATGTTTTTTGACCTATGGCTTAGGCATATTGTTAGTGTTTTAATTTTAATTTAATTTATTTTTATTAATTTGTTTTGTCATGTGGTCTATGGCTTATTTATTCTGATATATATCTGGGTGGCTGGATTGCATTTTTATTTGACTCTGCCCTCCTCCTACCTATGATTTGTCTGCCTACGGTGTCGGCCATAGGCCAAAACAGTTCTTTTATTTAAAGAATGATATTCACAGCACACAGAAAGACATTCCCACATCAGTTATAGTTATTGACTTTGCATTTAAAATTCTGTTCTGAGAAATTTGGATCCTATATTTGTCTTTGTGGGGTTGGCCAAGCACTGTGATTTTAGAAAAAAGCTGTTTGTGTTGTCTTTGTTCTTTGTGGCAAGTGTGGTAGAATTCAGCGCTTTTGATTGTCTTGTTCACAAAGGTCAGACCTTTTAGGATTATGTGCTTGATTACATCAATATTCTTGTCCTAAGATTTTTTTACTCACTCTTCATTTCTTCCTTATCAGCATAATATATATAGGTCAAGTGCTGTTATGGTTGGAATGTAAATGTCCTCCTGAGGTTCCTGTGTTTTCAGACTCATGAGGTGCTAGTACTGTTTTGGAAAGCTGAGGAATCTTGTGAGGTGGAACACAGCTGGAGAAAGTGAATCACTCTGGCATGGACTTTCAGGCTTGTATCTCAACCCTGGTTCCTGTTCCACCAAGATAAGAGGAGATAATGATCCCCTGCTGCTGTCTCTCTCCCACCATGTTGGGTTTTGTCAGTCTCCACTTCATAAGCTAAATCCTTGCTGCTCTGTTAAGTTGCTTCTTGTCAGTTATTTGGTCAGATCAGTGAGTAAAGTAACTAACACAGGCCATTTATAAAAATCATCCCATCCAATGTTTTTATAAATACTCTTTTAGTTTCCCATATGAGAAGCTTTTACACAGAAAGTCCAATTCTCTTTCTTTAATAGTATGCATAATGATCGCTTTCCCATTCTGGTATGCCTCTTTAATTCTGAAGCTACATCTTTCAAGTGACAGAGCTCACTTGAAGAGTGTGGCTTCACTAGAAGCTTTGCTGAAGTATGTTTCTGCCTTCTTGCTGGATCCTAACAATGCCCTGAGTGTGTGTGTGTGTGTGTGTGTGTGTGTGTGTGTGTGTGTGTGTGTGTGTTGGGGGGAGGGAGTGAGAAGATGTAGTCAACAGTCAATGGCACAGACCCTGGGAGTCAGCTAAAAAACAAAAGGCTAACTGGTTTATTTAACAATAGAAAGATCCTTAAATACTCTTCTTCCAATACCAGGCAATGTCACAATCTGGTGATGTTGCTTGGCCGTCCCTCATTGGCTGGGCACAATCAGAAGATCTGAGAGCATCTGCTGCTAGGCAGATTCCATTGGATCATGAACTGTGGTCTGTTGCCCTCAGGCAGACTTTAGGTTGGCTCATAAGGAAGTGTGTTATGTGCCTGCCTTGATAACTAGTTTGAGCCAATTTTCTTGACCCTATAAGCCTGTCCTAGTATACTGCACAACTTAGCACTTCAAGATCTCTAAAGTTGCATACCCATGCTGTAGCTGTGAGTAGGCCATGACACATGAGTCTATGGTAGGAGCTTGGCAGATTGTACCTGTACCTACCACTGTCATCTTAGAGTTCTCAGTGTTATGCATCCTTGGCTATGGCCAGTCTGTTCCTTGAGCATGCCTCCCAGTTCTTCCAGTGTTCTACTCAGGGTAGCTGTATGCTTCTTAGGAGGAAGTAACCAACTAGGTAGGATGTATCTGTCTTTCTGAACCTTCTTAGAGGTCTGTGGATCAGAAGAAAGGTCCTTGTAGGGAGTCTACCTTTATCTACTATAATATAGACTTTTTTATATCATATTCTTTGATTTGTCTACCAGGAAGTGACAATCTGTAACTATCCTTCATAATATTTTTTAAGTCCTTTTCATGATTTTTGTTGCTTTTCTTTTTCTTTTTCTTTTTTTAAAAGAATGCCCATGCTTTTTATTTTGAAGTAGCATGCTTTGCAAAGCTTAAGAATTAGAAATTCACTTTTTCACAGTTTGTAAGCTTGAAGTTCAAGAATGAGGAGTTAGTATAGTTGATTTATGGTGAGGCTTCTCTTCATTTGTGTCTGCACCTGTGGGGAGAGAGAGCTAAAACATCTGTATAGCTTCTTTTTACTAAGGGTGCAAGATTATGTCACAAGAGTTGTATGCTTATGTCCTCATCTGAGTGGTTATCCCTGAAAGACTTTATCTCATGACAAACTCACACTGAGTTAGGGCAAAATGCACACGTTGGCATGACATAAACCTGCAGTCCACAGTGCTCTTACCTTTGGAAATAAAGTGTAAAGGAACACTGTTCATTGGATGAGAGATCCATGCCACCTCTCCAAAGACTGCTGTGTGGAACATGCCCATGTTATGCTGTGGTCCCTGTGTGGAATATGTCCATGTTATGCTGTGGTCCCTAATATTTCTCTTGTTTCTTTTTGTACTGCGCAGTCTGAGGGCAGAGAGTTGGCCTTACCTACAGTTTCTGTCACAACAATGTGGTGATTCATAAAGGCTGGTTTCCTTTTGAACACTCAATAAATGTTGTTACCACAGTCTGGTAAGTATATGTTTACTTGGTTTCTCATCAGTACCTCTTAGCTGTCTCTTCCACCTTTCCATGTTGCCACTTGGATTTCCCACTCTTCATATAACCTGGATGATGGAGAGAAGAATGTTAAACTACTTAGCTTTGGACTTCTTTGGTGGCCATGGTGTATTCACATTTCAGCTTTTTGCTGCTTTCTCATCCTAGACATTTGCTGTACTATTTTTTATTTTCATTTGCAAATAGTCACTGAAGAATGGAGGGAAGGGCTGGCTCATTTTTGTCATGTGGACTAATAAAAGCTCTGCTTGGTTATATTCTTCCAAATATAAGAAAAACAAGCCTTACATTTCAGAAATAACAAGACGTGTAGTTGTTAATCCCAGTTTTTAGTATTTTTTCTGTGTTTTATTTTCTTAAGAATGATTATACAAAATAAACTTTAAAAAATTCACACAGATTACAAAACTACCAAAACAATACCAATCAAAATTTAGATTGAGCAACACTGAAACACAGGATAACACAAGCACCTTAAATAGAGTTGATATTAATCTTAGGCTTTGTGATAGTGACTTTCATGGTTTGTAAGATTTTAAGATTAAGGAGAGAGAAATTCTGGTCTTTGCATCAAGGACCAGAAGAAATAAAATACAATGCAAATTGACGAATTATGTTAAGAGTGAAAAGGCTCTGAATTCAGATGTCAAGCATGGCCAAGTGCGAACTATTTTATTTCCTTGAGTGTTGCAAGTACACGAAGCATCTCTGACTCCTAAAGGTTCAAAATGAAAAGCCAGTCAAGTAGCTGAACTTCCATTTCTTTGAGGGGAAATTAGGTGAGGCTGAAGAGCAAGGCAGAGGAGATTTTGCATATTTCGAGGTAACAGTGCAAAGAGCACGTGGCTCATTAGTATTAGTCACGAACAGTTCAATAAACCCAAACCTTGATGGAAGATAGGATGTTGGAATGGATTTAACACTTTAGCCTGACAGCATCCTGAATGTGAAGAAGACATGAAGTAAGTTCCGGAAGCTCACACCTACTGTTTCTGCAGACTATTTTGTTTCCTGGCATTGTACATTTTACTCTCATGTGAACAGAGAGCCACATTTTCTTGCCCTTAGAGTACCACTGTTTCTAGGCCTTCTGCTCTCCTGATTTTTTAGTCTTTCTTTGGACTTGTCTGAGGCATAATTTAAAAATTCCCGTCAAAGACAGCTCCAGCCAACTTCCTTTTTTATGGTCCTGTTTTGTGAAGCACACTAGAATTTTGTTTTCACACTTCAACAGATTTAAAACATGATAAGGAGTTTGGAGGACAGTGATGATCTATGGACTCATGCAGATCTGTCAAGATGTCCCGGGGAAGCAGTTGCTCCTGAACTGAGAATGATGGCATGGCCTGTATTCCCAGTATATGAGCAGTGTCCAATGGCAACTTGACACTTGTCAAAAGGCTTCAGCTTTGTGCTTGGCTTTGTTTGTGCTCAGCCATCTTAAAAAGTAGGCATTTATAGCAGAATTCAATAGCAACAGCTCTAACAAATGTGATAGTAACTGTTTAACCTGTCAGACTTATGGGTACTCCCAGTGTGACATGGCAGACAATGCCTTCAACACTGTGTAGAACTAAGTACAGACTAGGTGATACTTGGAGTTCTTAAAGGAACAAACATGAGAAGTCAAGAGGTTATAATTTCAGAATTAGCAGCAGGGTACAAAATTAATTGTCCATTCAGAGCATCATGTGCCCTAATTTTCTTTCTCTTTTTCTGGTTTTGGGAAAGTATTTTCAAAGAAAAAGCTTTTGTTTGTTGCTGATATTATATATTCCTGTATGTACATAAACACAAAAATATACTCCCCAGAGAGGTTGAGATCATTTTAACAATGGTTTTGATATGAAGAAACACACAATACATGAGGTTAAACGGATAGTCTGGGAGAAACCCACACTGTTGATGAAGGCAAACACACTAGGAAATATGTATAAAGAACATATAAGAGAGAGAAATGCATCCACCTAAGTGAGGAAGAAAATGAAGCTTTCCCAGAGCAAGTGACATTTAATCCAGAACTTGAAAATACATTTGTGCTTGCCAGACCGACAGACTTCTCAGTATGTTATAACATGCAAGTGCTGATACTAAAGCCTACTGAGAAAGTATAATAAAGTCTGTGGCTTAGAGCATAGAAGTAGCTTAAAACTTTCAAATTCCATTTGTTCTCTTCAGTTGTGCTTGATGGTTATAAGACAGATAATGCATATAGGAAATTCACTTTAAATAGGATACCTATTAAATATTTTTTGGAGGAGACATTAGTGACATATTATTTGTCAAGAACACATGTGGAGGGCTGGAGTAGCAGCTGAGTGAGGAAAATGCTTGCCTTGAAAGTCTGAGGACCTAAATCTGATTTCTTAGAGTTCATGTTAAGAGAAAATAGGGAAGTGGAGTCATGAGACATGAGGAACTCTAGGGCTTGTTGGCCCAGCTTACTTGGCAAGTTCAAAGCCAATGGGAGATCTTTAATGACTTCTACATGTTCAAATTAAAGAAAGAATAGTGCATATGTCCCATTAAATCAAAATCTAGAAATGGTGTAGTGAGGAAGATAAACTGAAAGCTAGGTTTTTGCAAAGGATCATATCTACACTCTTTGAGCTCATACACACATGCCCAAAATGTTCTAGGAACTAAGACACAGGTGTTGAGGAAGTAAAACAGTTTCATTGGCAGTATGAATAATTCAGTGGTCTGAACTGAAGACCAAACAAACTCAACATTACCTTAAGTCATTTTTTTATTGAAAACATATTTTTCATAAACTATATTCTTATCATGATTTTCCTTCCCCCAACTCCTCTCAGAGCCCCCCAGCCTCCCTACCCACCAAAATCAACATCCTCTTCTTATTAGATAGAAAACAATCAGGAAACAAACAAACAAACAAAAAACCCAAATGAACCAGAATCGTAAAAAAATAGACAAACAAAAAATTACAAAGAAAAGAACAAAAACCCACATACAGCTCTGGAGACACACATGTGGGTTCACATGTGTGAGTCTGCATGTGTCATAGCATGTGGAGGTCAGAGGACAGCTTGTGTGGTTGCTTTTTCCTTCCCATTGCTATTTCATTGCATTGTAACTCTCCCCATGTGCCATATATTAACAGGTATGAAGATATAAGAACAATATGGTTATATGGAAATTCCCAAGGGAACCTAGTCCCTTTACTGCTTAGGGTTTTTATGAGAAACCTATCTTCCCCAAGGTCTCATATATAGGAATTATACCAGTTGTGAAATACAAGGTCAGCTTTAAGTCGACAGAAAGCATTTGGAAGCTTAGGCAGAACTCATAGGTTGGACAATGACAGCCATCTACAGCAGGCATGGCTGTGCATATGACAGACCTGTTCACCATGGATTACCTTATACCTGATGCTGCCATTATTAATCTAAGAAGTGATGTGTATGTGAGAGAGAAACACACATACAAACACACACACATACATACACACACATACACACACACACACACACACACACACACACACACACACAGACTGAGACTTTTGGTAGTGTCTCAGGAGAAGTAATTATTCTTGAACATATTTTAAGTCTTATAATGTTAGGTGTCCTTGATACCAGTTTTTTCCTAATAATTTGTAAATGGAATATTTATATATTAAGTTTTGAATTAATGTATTGTTAATTTTTTATGTAAGATTTATTTGTTTTAAATTTTTGTGCATGTGCAAATAATTGTGGGTATCTGCAGAAGTCAGAAGAGGACATCACATGTTTTGCATAGCTGAGTTACTCGCTGTGGGTGCTGGGAAACAAGCTGGGTCCTCTGCAAGAGTATTGCATACTCTTAAGTACTGAGCCATCTCTCAAGCCCTAGTAATGAATAGGCTTCTTATTCTGACAAACATTTATGCTAGGCATGCTAAAAGTATTTTTGTGCTTTAGATAATTCACGAGGCTATTCCTGACAAGCAAAATTATAATTATATACATTTACATAGTATGTAATGTAGTTTTTATATATTTATATATTGTAAAACAAATTAACATAGTTCCCATGTTTGTCATTCCATATAATATTATATTTGGGCATGGGGTGAAGACATCTATAATCTGCTCTCTGACAATAACCACTATGAATAGAGGTGACGAATCCATACAAAATTGGATGGCAAAGTTTCTATATCTGAAACTTTGTATCCTTTGTTTCCATTTTCCACCCACCACCTCACAGTGTTCCTGGTTCCTGTCACTCTTATACTCTCTTCCATGAATACAGTTTATTAGTGTCTACATAGCAGTGAAATTATGTTTATTTTAATAAATATGTTTTTCACTTTTCTCTTAATTTTTTTTAAAATTTTGATTATGACTTTTACATCATGCACTGCCATCCCACTCATCTCCCCATTCCTCCACATCTTCCTTCCATCCTTGTAACCTTCATGCAAAAAACAACAAAAATATAAAACAAAAATATAAGAGAAAAAAGTATCTTACTGTCAAAGCTGAGGTATGTCATCTAGTCTACCATTTTGCCCAGACAGCATCACTTGCAAATGTTTATTCACTGCAATGAGTTGTTTGTCTCATTTGAGGCTTCTGGCTTCTCCTATATTACCAATACTGAATCCATACCAGAATTCTTCTGGGATATTTTGCTGTTGCCCTGAATAATGGAGATCCTGGAGGCTGGGTTCTGCAGGGTCAGTCACTTAATGAGCACCAGCAGTTCATAGATGTGGTAGATGCTGGAATAAGTTAATCCAAAGTTCTGGATCTGGGCCTGGGTGGCAGCCGAGTTGATCAGTCTACCCACTCTTCTGTACCTGGGTCACCCAGGCCATCTCTCCTACATTGTCTAGAAAATGGATGGAGCCCTTTGTCCTGCCCATGGTACTTGACAAGGGGCAGGACCTACTCTCCTATTCTCAGACTGTTTGGGCTAGATCTCCAGCACTTCTCTAGTGAGGGGAGGAACCTGGTCTCCCACACTGCCCAAGAGAAAGATGAGCTTGTCCATGCTCATGCCCTCCTGTCTAGCTCATCAATGGGGGCTGCTCTTCTGAGTGGGTAGCTGGCAAGGGACAATGCCATCTCTCCCAATCTTAGGGCCTGGGCCACCTCTACTGCCTGGCATATACACAAGGGGTGGTGGTGGCATCTTTTCCACACCTACACCACTGTGCAGCCAATGATGGAAGGCTGGAGTCAGCTCTCATGCTTTCAGGGCAAGCTCACTAGTACTTGATGTGGGGAGGATGTTCTGGTAAATGAGTTGACATTAAAATTGAAATCCAAAGATATGCTGCTTTGGAGAAGAGGTTTTCTTTTTATGTCCACAGAAAATGAGAGGCAGTGGATTTACTTCTGGCTAAAGAAAATAAAGTTTGATCAAGGAAGACCCCCCTGAAAAGTCTCCAATGGAAAAGAATGGACCAGATGATTCAGCATTTCAGAGCACCTCTGTTGCAGTTTTTCTCTGAGCTCTGCATCCAAAACAACTTCAAGGAGACTGGCTGAGATGTCCTAGTCTTATAGACTACTCCACCAAATACTTGTCCATAATTCTAAAGTTTTCTTTGAGTCCCCATGGGATTGCCAGAGCCCTCATTCAGCACAAAGTAGCCTAGAGAATGATGCCTACATTCCCCCAAAATGGATTATGAATATTTATCTTTGTTTACAGTGTTATTTATAAGTTGTTATATATAATAGAAACAGAAAGGATATTAGATTTGGGGTTCTTGTTTTTAAAAGAAAAAAAGGGGATATGCTGTGGGAGTATGTTTTGGTACTGTTGTAGGAGATTTTGGGGGTGTTTGGGCCATAAATTTGGACCTTACCCACAGCGGCTTTTTTCCCCAAAGAAATGAATCAGATGCTTATGTTAATTTCATACTGTTTGGCCTATGTCTCAGACACATTGCTAACTAGCTCTTTCATCTTAATTCAACCCATTTCTAATATTGTAGTTGCCATGTGGCCTAGCCTGTGGCTCACCTGGATTCCTTACATGGCTCTTCTTCTGGGGTCAGACTGAGACTGACTGACTCCACCCTCCTTCTGCCTGTTTCTCCTCTGATACTCCACCCACTTCTACAGTGTTCCTCATAGGCCAAACCAGTTACTTTATTTACAGCATACAGAGAACATTTCCACCACATGGTACATTATAAATATTTGTCATTTCTACTGGTTTAATAAATACACTGATTGGCTGAAGGTAGATAGGAAGTATGCATGGGGTACCAGACTAAGAAAACTCTGGGAACAGGAAGAGCAGAGCAGAGATGTCAGAGAGACACCATGATGAGACACCAGCAGATGCAGAGGAAAGAAGTTCAAATACTGCTCTGAGAAAAGGTATCAAGCTACATGGCTAAACAAGATAAGAATCATGGGTTAGTTTAAGAGCAAGAGCTAGTTAGCAATATGCCAGAGCCATAGGATGATCTATGTAAAATTAATATAAGCATCTGTGTGTTTCTGTGGGACAGCAGGTCAGAACTTCAGGGCTAGGCCAGAAAAGTCGGGCCAGAAACTTAATATTATAAACACTCCTTCCTCCACTAGGACCAGTTCTACTGTGCTGCCCAGGTGAAGTGCAAGACCAACTCTATAGAGCCCTGTGACATCAACATGATCACAGGCAGCAACACTGCCCAGGGATGTCCACATGGCCTTTTGAGATATAGACCCAGACTCCTACTGCTGTAGCGCCAAGAACTCAGACATGGCCCTCAGTGGCAGCCCATGCCAGGACATCTCCATGGCCTCAGTGGCATCCCACCCAGGCTACTCACTGCAGGCTGTTCCTTATAACCCTCACATCTCTAGCTCTGTCTCGTTTCACAGTGCACAAGATGCTCTGCTTCTTTTATTCTCTCATCTCTCCAATATCTCCTTGATCATTGTAGTGGTACCTGCCTGCCCATGCAGCATCACTGGTGTACCTTATGCTCAGCCCCCCCACACTGGGCTTTGAGCCGGGGTCTCTCTGGTGTCTTCTTTCTTTCTTCCTCCTTCCTCATCTCTCTGCCTTTTTATGTAACTCAGGCTGGTCTCACACTCACAATCTTTCTACCTCAGCTTCTCATAGTCTGGCTATGTAAGCATGTATTATTACTACAAATATAGTTTTACTAGCACATAGCCATGGCAGTTTTTCTATGACAGTTTTCAAACTACAGTGATAATTGAGTACTGTGACCACATTTTTCAGAAATCCCAAAAGAGTTACTCTCTGGATTTAGAAGAACAAATTTCCTGACCCCCGTTGGCAGCACACCAAACTCTGAGTCTACTGGGACTCAGTGTAACAAGTAATCCCTTGGTAGACAATTTCTAGGTGAATGTTACTTTCACAATACTGCCTTTAAAGTCATCTCTAAAATAGGCTAAGATCTCTGGGTGAGGAGATTAAGAACAGGATATTTGGGTCATTGATTTTCTTTTGCCATGAAGTTGTTTCTGTGCTCATGCACCTCTGCCTTTCTCTGGTGTCATTTGGCCCCAGTATTCAATCAACAATTTCACCGATGCATGCAGCACAGCACACTGTGGAACCTTAGTCCACTGGTTTTTATAAACATGCCTGGGTGCTTCTTATTCCACCTCCACGCAGCAGTAAACCATAAGATAGCCATCTTTCGCTGTGTTCATTCCATTACATGTTTGTTTGGCCAGTTTCCTTAACATTTAACACTCTCACTACCGACCTAAGAAACTCTGAGAAACCCAAGGCAAGTGGTGGAGATATTGAATGGTTGAAACATTCAATAAACCCAAGTTAAGACTCCTTGACCCTCGAAAACTGGCAATTCCCAGGGAACTGTGGAAATCCCTTTAGATGTCTGTTAATCCCACCAAAGTAGGGTAAAGATTATTTCCCAGATTCTTTGGTCAAATTAACCAAGCTTTACTTTCTGTCTGACAGGGCTATCTTCCCAATATAGGATTTGAGAAAACAGCATCTAACACAGGAGAAGCAGGATTTATATACCCCTCTACCACAACTGCAAGGTGGGTGCTTTGCAAGGATTGGGGGCTTTCCAGAGGCATTCTGGAACTTGGTGGAATATTTTAAAACTATTTGGCAGGGAATCTTAGCTTATCAGGGTATATTCAAGGCATGAGTCAAACTTCACATTGTAGGGAGCATGTCAAATTCCAGAGACGGGTTAAAGCACACTCAAGTTTGAATTTTTCACAAAACAGAAATGAACTTATTTCTGACCTTATAACAAAATGGCTTGCATCCTTAAGATGGGGTCAGGCTGGTCCTTCAATGTTTTCATAGTGGAAAAAAGAAGAAAATTAATGTTGAATGTGTGTATGTGAAAGATACTTTCTGGTGATTTTTGGAAAGAAACTGGTTTCTAAAACTCTGCTTGTACAGGTCTTTTAAAAAATATTTTTAACTGGAAAGAGATTTCTCATACAATATATTCTGTTCCTGCTTTATGTTTTACCCTCCGTTGTCTCTGTTTTCTCCTTCCAGATCATCCCTACCCCCAAATCCTTGCCTTCTTTTTCTTTCTTTAGAAAAGAAATCAACAAATTAAAAGAAAAAAATTGAAATAAAAAAAGAAGAAAAAGCCTCCAAAACATAGACATGTAGGCAGACAGGCAGACAGACACAAACACACAAAACAAAAATTAAACTCATAAAAACACAAAAATTAGAAACCATAATATACAAGAAAAAGACTAGTAAGGTTAAAAATGTTCAAAGCAATTGAAGCTGCTTTTTCCTAAAGCTGCTTGAAGAAGCCTTTTACAAGACTTTTCCAAAACTGGGGAAATTTGTTGCCTGACAGTATTAATACAACAGAAGCATAGATAATTTCATAATCTGTTTTAAGATGAAGCCAGGAGTTAATAAATAATTGAATGGTTCCAACTTTCAGTCTTAGTTACAGCATTGCAAGTATGCATATACCTACATTACTTTGATGAATATTTCCATGAAGATTCCATAAAGTAAATTTAACAGCAAGCAAGTAGATTGTTATCACCGATAAGATCATTCTTCCTTAGGAATGTAACACATTTTTGTGGAAAAACAGATTAATACTAGCATCATACAAGATTACATAGTCTACATTTCTGGTTTAAAATGCTCGTATTTACTGTGTTTTGTCAAAGGCTTAGAAAGTAGTGAAGATGTCTGCTTAGCAGCATCTCCGATCTTCTCTAGATGGCAGTCAAACTACAGGGATTTATGATGCAGGATGTGTTCTTGAATGCTACACTGAGCGAGCTTCAGTGTTCCTACAGCTGCTACCTGCTTGTTTCTGTCTTCAAAGGATGGCAACAGGAAGATGGAATTCAGGAGAGTGACATATATGTCACACAATGGATGGGACATGTGAATGATGCTCATTGTATGACTGACTGTACATTGTGACATGAGGGCAACTTATGCAAGTTGACAGAAAATCAGGTTTATGGTTAAAATCTGATCTCATTCTATGTTGACAGCTATCACAATTTTGTGTATTATGCCTAGACTTAGAAACCCCAGGCCAGTTGTCTTTATATGAAGAGGAATGGATATTTGGAAGGATGTAAACAAACATCTGGTACCAGAAAAAAAATTATAAGCACTGTAACTAATCAATTCTAGTGTTCTATAGTCAAAGAATTTGCCTTATTCTAAAACAAAGTTCTCAGAAAATTCTCACTAATGTGGAAATTTCAGAAAATCCTAGCGCAGTGCATTGACTAAGTCTAGATTACATAAAGCCTGGAATTCCTACTTCTTAATAAGAAAATGTTCATGTTTTAGAAAGTAATGTTTAAGCCTCAGATTTAATATGAAGTTTTTGGTTGTTAGTCTTCAGGAAATTGACTATATATCATGCATGTAATCAATATAAGTATCTTTTGAGATAGGGTCTCATCACGAAGCCCAGGCAAACCTTGAACTCTTGACTTTTGCCTCTGCTTGTTGAGTGCCTTGATGGCAAGAACTCATTAGCATTCATTAACTCCTGTTTGGTTTGTTTTAAGACAGGATCACACCATGAAGTAATCAGGGTAGCCTGAGACTTGCTATGTAGACTAGCCTTTGATTTATAATGTCCTTTCTATCTCTGCCTCCAGAATGCTGTGAACACAGTTGTGGAACACTAAAACTAGCACCAGAAATATTTCTTTCTTTTTGAATTTAATTTTACTTTATGTGTATAAATGTTTTGCCTACATGTATTTGTGTGTACCACCACAGTCCGGTCAACCTCACAATCATAGCCAAAGAGATTTTGAAGGTCAGGATGTTTTTAATCCACTACACAGAACATAGTATTTATCTTTTGTTAAAAGAGTGAAGCTCCTATTTTATTAAAGAATATAATATATAGAAACTCAAATGCTGGTCACTTGGAAAAGATAGTTATATCATATTGAGGAAGTTTTATTTTATTTTTGAAAAAGAGCAAAAGGAAGTTTGAAGAAGAAATGAAATAACAATGAATGTTTTTCTTTGGGGAATGTTACAAGCTTGGGTAGGAAGTACTCTAAAAAATGAAGAGGCAAAAAAGAAATTCTACCCTGCTAACATAGATGTCATGCTTGAGGCAATGAAAAGAAATCACCACCTCTGATATGGAGGATAGCTGCAAATGATCTTAATATTTGTTTTGTTTCTACCATTTGAAAAAACAAAGTTTTAGTCAGGAAGATAAACTATTGTTTTTGTTGCCCATATCCCTCAGGAGCTATTAACAGGGAATAAAAAGACAGATATTTGCCCCAGCATTTTCTCTGCACAGATAATATTGCAATATTTGTTTTAAGATGGTGGTTCTAGGGAAGGTGAAATCAGCAGATATTTTTCATTGTAATTATACTTTTATTCCAATGTGAGGTGATTAAAACAGAATAAAAACTCTAAGGCTTAAAATACTAGGACCTGGAAAGACCAATGTGTGTACACATGCACAAGTACAGGTGATAGAGGACAATGCACAAAAGGTCTACCTTGCTATTTGAAACAAGATCTCTTATTGGGAACCGAGGGCCACAGGTCATTCTAGGCTGGCTTGCCAATGAGTCCCAGAGAAACTTATGTATTTAAACATTGGAATTACAAGCATAGGTCATCAAGGCCAGCTCTTTACATGGGTGCTGGATATGGATCTCAGATCTTCATGGCTTACAGGCATGGGCTTGACCAACTGAGACCTTGTCCCAATCCCCAAGGAACCAGTTTGAAATGATATGTGCAACTACTGGTACTTCTGAATGCAAATGAGAAACTTTGCTAGGTATCTTGGATAATAATACCAAGTATGAATTATTTGCAGGAAAAAAATTTGGGGAGGGATAAACGGTGCTGAGAATGAAAAGAGGTATGGGCAATTGGGTATATAGCACATACTGTGTTAGAACGGCTCTCAGAGTGTTGCTGTCTTGTGAAGTGTCTAAGTCAGAATGCCCTGCTAAAGGGAGAGATCTCACTGTGGGAGAGGGTGCTGGTGCAGTCCTAATCCAAAGCTCATTCTTAGTGCTACATCTATCCCTGCCTCATGCTCAGGAGAGGAGCAGTGCCCAGAGGTCCATTCAGGAGCTTGTGTAAGTGAGATACCTGGAGGAAGCTCCAGCAAGAAATGAGAAATTAGTGCAAAATAGAGCATTTTGGTTGATACCTGAAATTAGATATAATTTTTAAAAGAAAAATTAAAATCACTCATAAGACTGACAATTACTTAAAGTTGATGTAAAGTTATAAGGTTTTTTGCTTCCTGGTCAGGTAGGTGACTTGAAGGATGGGAAATCATATCCACTTTAATTAGGTTGAAACTTCTATAGCTAATGTCTTTCATAGCAAAGTCACAGGAAAGAAAGATAGGGTATGATGTCATTAAGAAGTATAGACCTAAATACAAAATTTAAAAATCATTTTTTCCATGTACTGACAAATTACGCAGATTAATCTTGGGCAAAAATAAAATGAGAAATTATTTCAGAAGTAACAAATTACCTCACTGGTGAGTCACTTAGAAACTGAACCATTTCACCAGTACATAAACTAACTAATTTAGTAAGAAAGCAAAGTCAATGAAAAGTAGCAGAGAGTTCTACATTCAAAGAAACTAAAAAGACACAGAGAAATTAGGCATGAAATAAGCTAAGAATCATGTAAAGTATCATTTGCTTAAAGAGAAATTGAAAATATAACTTCTGACTTTCATGTTTATTTTTAGTTTGGGCAGATTATTTTTCTTTTATAACAAGGAGTTATTTTGTTAGAAATACAATGGTCAGAAATTATGTAAGAATGTATTATAAAAATTTTTTGTCTTAGCATGATGTCTTAATCTATAATTTTACAAACTGTCCAAAAGTTTTGAGTTCTGTAAAAAATAGTTTTAAATAATTTTTAAAAATTTAATGTATTTTGATATTGCTCCATCTAGAGAAAATTGCCCTTATATTCCATGATTTAAGACATTTCTTTAACTTTGATTTTGGCACCAGACTTCTAAAATAAAAGTTCGAAACTGGGTTGTGAGACTTGCTCCCCCCTCCAAAAAGACAGAAGTTGGTAATAAACTGAGTAAGGAAAATTTATTTCAGAGTAACCACACACCAGGAGGACAGGCATATTCTTGGTTTGTTTGTTTGGTTTTTAGTTTATGTAAGGAAGAGCAACACAGGCAGAAGCTGAGGGTTTCCATGGCATACAGGTTCTTCTTGTGCACAGAAATTGCTTGACCCAGGGAAGGGGGTATTCATATGGTGGTTGATTATTGATAAGGCCTGGGATCCTGGAACCACAAGGTGATCTCCATTAACCTTGCAGGATGCTTCTCATCTCTCAGATCTGTGTTCTGGGAATTTACTATAAATGGAGGGAAAGAGCTACTTAGAAAAACACAGGCCAGAGAGAGACAGGCTGGAGCCAACCAGGAGAAGGAATGCATTTTCTTTCTGTTTTTGGTTGAGGAATTTAGAAAGGACCAGGCAGGGAGATTATCTCTGATCAAGTCAGCAGTAGTGGGCTTAGGTGGTAGCTCAAAAATGCCCCCCCCCCCCGCAATTCTGGTTCTTTGCTGTTTCTAGCCTCTGTTACTATTTATATGTGTCCAGAGAAACATAGTGGAGTAAAAGGTTTGTAGTAAAGAGGTTTCTGGGCCAGCTTTCTGGTCTAGCCTAAGGTTTCGTCTCACTCTCGGCCTGCACCAAATAATCACAAACAGGATTATATTATTTTATGCTGATTGACCTAAGGCTCAGACATATAATTTCCTAGTGCTTGCTCTCAATCTAACCCATCTTGTCCAGTTGTGTGGCTTGGTACCTTTTTTCAGAGCAGCATTTCCTCTGCATCTCCTGGCAGCTCCTTCGACTTTGGCATCTGTGTCTGAGGTCTGTGTGGCAACTGTGTCTGCCCTGAGATGTTCCTGAGTTTTCTTAGCCTAGTAGCCCTGCCCACACTTCCTGTTTGCCTTTGGCCAATCAGCTTTTATTAAACCCACAGGCGGGACAAATATTTACATTTCCAGCATAATCTCACTACAAAGGTTACTTGGGCATCTTATTGACCATGGTTTTAGGATAGTTCAGGTATTCAGAAGGTCAATGAACCTGGAATTTCAGCTCATCATTCCCTTATTATTCCTGCCAGCCAAAAAATCATCACACATGCTAGACTCAACAGAGGGGAATAGACCCCACCTCAACAGAAGGACATAAGGGACTGGGAGCTTCCTTGAGCCATAATTGTCTCTAACCGTAGCTTGTGAGCCTCCTGAGAATCTGATGGGAAAACCCACTCTCAGTGCATTTTGTATGCAGTTTTGATGAAAATGATTATTCTAAAAATACCAAAAATAGAGTTTTTGACAAAGAGAATTCCAGACATAGTATTGTCATCTGTTGTGAGCAGGCTATGCCAGAAACATAGACAAACATGCCTGTAACTTTACATAACGTAACAGTTCATTGCATAACAATAAATTCACAAACTACACTGCTTTCATTGACTGCTGTTTACCACAAAGCCCCAATTTTCCCTTATAGCTAGCTGATGACAATCATAAGTTATTTTATTATAATTTTATTTACTTGCATTCACTCTCAGATCACATACTTGCCTCTCTCTCTCTCTCTCTCTCTCATGTGTGTGTGTGTGTGTGCGTGTGCGTGTTGTGTACTTTGTTATCCTATCATTGTGATTGACTTCACAACCATAAATAAATTGTGGAGTAAAGCGGAGTAAAAGGTTTATTTTAGCTTTTTTGTGATACAACATTTATTTTTCTTCTTTTAGTCTTCTCTCATACATTGCATTCTGACCTCAGTTTACCCTCCCTCCACTTCTCCCAGTTCTTTCCCTACCTTCTCTTTTCTCTATATTCACTTCCCTTTAGTACTCCTTTTGAAATAAAGGAGAGAGTAGGCCTCCTAGGGATATCTATTGAAAATGACCTAACAAGAGATCCTAGGGATATCTACCAAACCTGGCATAAGAAATAAGACTACCCTGACAGGGCAGACCATGTGATTAGGAAGGTTTATTTTATCTTACAGGTTGCAGTCTATTATTGAAGGAAACAGCCAAGGCTGGAACTCAAGGCAAGAGCTTGAAGCGCAAGTCATGGAAGAATGCTATTTATTGGCTTGCTTCTGAGCTAATATTAATTTTCTTATATATTACAGGTCTATCTGCCTAGGAATTAAAATTACTGTCCACATGGACTGGACCCTCCTATCTTAAGCATCAATTAGTAATCAAGAAAATATCCCATAGACATACATATAAGCCAATCTGATGGAAGCAATTATTTCATTGAGGGTCCCTTTTCACAAAGTCTTTCATCTGAAAACCAAATTTAGCCATATATACATGCATACAATTTCTTTACATATCCCTATATAAATTTATGTATTCACACACACATACATACAGACACACATACATACACACACATACATACATACATACACACACACACACACACACGAATGGCAAAAATAAAAGTTAATGTAACCATGGAACTTAACGTAGCATTGCTAGAAGCAGAGACAAAGAGATATTACAGATTCCAAGAGTTACTGCAGTTGTTCAGATAATTCATTGAGTTGGAGAGCTACTGGAAAGAGAAGAGCCCTGCCACAGGGTCTAATGTCCGGCCAAGCCACAGGGTGGAGCCTAGCAATAGAGAGGGTAGGACCCTTGAGATCCAAGAACCATGTAGACAGGTGGGTGACAGTGTGAATGAACCAGGAGACACAGTGAGAAAGTTGCTGGAAACAGTTTTCTTTCTGTCCTTTGGGGCAGGTCAGATGGCAGGTTGGTGGAGATGAGACCTTTGATTTTTCATTGTTAGGTATCCTTACTTTTGAGGTGAGGGTATTCATTGGCATGTTTTATGTTCTGCACATTCTTGGACCTCATATTTTTTTCCACTATGGTTTTAATACACCAGTGTGCCTATATGATTACAATCTCTCTTGATTATTTTATGGGTTATTGATGTGGAATTGTCTTTCTATATGCTGTGAATATCATTCTTTAAATAAAGGAACTGCTTTGGCCATGGCAGGCACTGTAGCAATAGAAGGGAACTCAGAGCATAGGTAGGAGAAGGAGGGCTGAATCAGACAGACACACAATTCATCTGCCCAGGAATGAAATAGGTAAGCCATGGACTACGTGATGTGATTGATTAATGGCAATGGGTTTAATTAAGATAAAAGAGCTAGCTAGCAATATGCCTGAGACATAGGCCAAGCAGGATGAAATTAATAAAAGCATCTGTGTGTTTCTTTGGAACTTTGGGATTGCTGGTCCAGATAAGCAACAGCGGGGCAGGTCAGTGGATCTGGACAGTGGGGCTAGGCTGGCCAGAAACCTTATGTTACAGGTTGTAGCTTTTTACTTGATGGGATAAGTTATCTACCTATGCCTCACAGGTGGAGCTGGACTGGTGATGGTATCCACATGCACAGTGAGGTGCATTTTGACTTAAAATGCAGCTACATGTGCTTTGTTAAAGTGGAGTCCCCTAGAGCAAGGCATAGCCCCACCTTCACCATTTCACCCAGAGTAGAACCACATAGAGCAGCGCAGGGCCTGATCTTCCTATCATCATTACCTAGATGTCAGGCCCACTGGTCTGTGCACTAAATCCCTGTTTCCTTGCCCTCCTCTTTGTCTTGATGACTCTTGATTCCCCCTCCCCCTCTGTAACCTTCTCTTCCTTTCTCCTTGAGGTCTGTCTTTGAAAGGATCTTGGTTGTAGTTCAGCGGTTATAACTTCACAAGGTTCATTTCTCTCAAGGTAGTAATAAACCTATGAAGTATGACTGGGTCAATATTTCTCCAAATGAGTTCTTTTGTCCATAATTTATACCTAGCAGCAGACATTCTGTGAACAGAGAAAAGGAAATAATCTCTTGGGACGATATTTTAATGGCCAGATGTCGCTGTCACTGACCAACTTCTTAGGACAAAGATAACCTCACAAACTGATTTCTGAGGCTTTCCCAAACTGCCCACTTCGAGCTTGTCTTTTATCAGCTACTGAAAGTATATGGGTTGTTTCTCAGTTTGGTTCTGTAAACATATGATTGTCACATCCTGCAGGAAGTAGAATTAGGCATCCCAGTCTTGGGATTTTTTTTAGCAGCAATAAAAGCCTTTTTTATTTTGGCTTTGTCTTTTTTATGAGGATGCTCTGCATCCTGCTCACATGCCTTGTAATGTAATCTCAAGACACAGCTGTTGTTTCAGAGAGTTCATTCATGTCAGCAGCAATTAAAAAGTCCTTTGTTTTCCAAACATGCTTCCCAGCTTGCCTTGAAGCACTACAAACAACGATCCTGTAGCTTGAGGAAAGGAATCTTCATTGTGTGTGACAGACAGCCTGTGTTGTATTCATTTTCATTCTTGGTCCATGATGTATAGCAGGTACACATAGGTATCTCCTGGACAATGGAACTTTATAATGAGAAAATGTTCAGTAATCATTTGACACGTGACCTCTTGGATCTATCAGGTAGTGTATGCTTACTAGATCAAAATCAAACCACTAGATGAAAATCAAATCATTGTGTTACCTTGGGTTTGTTTTAATCAAAATACTTGCTTCTTTAGGACTTGAGCTCCAAATCATTGATCTTGCCTTTCTATCTGGCAATGTGTGTTCTATAGGTCAGCATCTCATATGTGTATATTTACTTCCTGCACCCAAAAGGCAGAGTCTTCTTCTACTGACCTTATTTTTTTCTCTCAGCAATGAATGAGTTTATTCCTTCTGTAGTATTAGAGGAAGTAAAATGTAGTATTACCATATCTGACTTTTCACTTGTGGAATGTACTTCATATGTATAAAGAAAGTGCCTCACATACAGAGTTCAGATTATTAGTGTCATGAATCCATCTATATATCATTCAGAATGCCTCACATATAGTTTTCCATTATAGTTATTTATATGCACACACATGTGTGTGTACATGTACAAATTATGGATATATATTTATTTTTTATAACTTTATTGAGATATATTTGTACTCTATATTTTATAATCTAAATATTAATTTCACACATTTGAACTGTCCCAGTCAATTATTTTTAAGATGTTTTTAGTAGCCACACTATTTGGGAGCAGATCTGTTAAGACAGAGTTAAGATTCATTTTCAAAAGTGTCTTTTCTCTTGACTACAAATAAAAATTTGGGGTAAGTTTTTCTGAGTGCACGGAACCCCAGGAGGCTGGGAGTGAATTAATCAGGCCTGGGAGAGTGAAAGCCAAGTCCAGTCTGGAGGAGCATGTGGCTCCCTTGGTACCCTTGAAGCTCTGATTGTCATGGAAACACAATGATGGGGGAGCAGTAGGAATTTGAGAAGAGAAAGTTGGCCTGTTGGATTCTGTGGGCAGGAAGGAGCCAAGTTTGTGATGCATCTTTTTCTCTGAGCCTCTACAGCGCAGTTTAGCTGGCTCAACATATTCTTTGCTTCTCAGCTGTAGGCAACTGTATTTCTCAGTGACCCTTGACAACAATAAGTACAGATGGCATTTTCCTGTGGAGTACCTGTGATGTTCACTGAAGAATGTTCCATATTTCTGTTTTTATACCATATTGAGGGAAGGGCTTTCTTATTAGCCATGCTGCATTCTTGAATCATGATCTTAGGTTGGGCACACCAGGAAACATGCCTACTCTCAAGTATCTTTTCTATAAAAATATGTGTAGGCATCACAAAGCCTATGCTCTGCTTTGGGAATGATACAAATATTCCGTGGTCTCCTGTGTTCACATGGTGAAACTCCTTAATTTACAACTTGGCCATCTTTTTCTGGCTTTCTACTCACCAGATATGGTCTAATTGTGTTGATTCATATTCAGATATAAAGGCAGACCATTTTTATCACATGTCAAAGCAAGCCAACATTCTAAAAAGAAAGCCAGCTTCCACTAGCCATCACTTCTGTTCACCTTCATTGGCTTGTTTCTATCCTGAGTTGAGCTCTGTTCCACTTTCTGATTTTTATAGAGGTGCTGTTTCTTGACATGTGAAATGTGTGGATTTTGTAACTAAGTACTTTCACTTGGGATGTTTGAAGATATTATGTTCTGTCCCATGTATCAATGCTTCATTGTTTTGTATTACCAAACAATATTCTATTGTATAGTAGCACCAGTTGTTTCTTTATACATCAGCTAATAGCCATTAGGCTGTTTTCACTATGGGGGTGTTTTTAATGATGCTTTTGTAAACATTGTGTATCAGGGATTTGTGTGTGTGTTTGTGTCTGTGTGTCTGTGTAAGTGTATACATATATTTTAATTTCTCATGGACATATATCTGGTAGTGTAATTGATGAATCATATGCTAACTCTGTGGTTAATATTTTGAAAAACAATGAATTGTTTCCTTCTACCTTGCTTTTAAAACAAAATCAAAATATACTAACTACTCCCATGTACGGGGAAACACAAAGCTTGCTCTTAAAGCTATAAAACTCCAGTTATGCAAAGTCTATCAATTTGCAGTTAAAATAATGAGTAAACTTATCACATTTAAATGTTTGACCACCAAAAGCAAAACTCATGCTTTCCCATGAATAACTTGCATGTTCTTCATGTGAACATCAATACATATCAAGCTTTAGATTGACAGTGGTATAAATTTGTCCAAGTTAATATTAACAGACACATTTATTCTACATTTCCAGATATAGACAATAGAAAGAGCATTTTGATAAGGGGATCAGGATAACAAGCAAACAAACAAACAAACAACCAGCAAGAGAGAAAATGGCCATTGAAAGAGGTCTCATCTTCCTGCTCCAGTTCTCTGAACATTAACTGAGGCAGGAGTTTGCTGTCATTCTGTTTACGTCCTGGAGAAGCATATGTTGCCAGTAACACTTCACAGACCGACGTGTCAGCAAATCAGTGTGAAGCTATTAGACTTTTCAGCTGTTTCTAGAAAGACATTTGCCAGCTAAGTTTTTCCTATCATTATACCATGTGAACTGATTAGAAAGTCCGACTTTAGGTTTAAGACTGTTTCTTGCTTTGAGTACCATACAGTCATGGGGTATCACTTCATCTCTTAGAACAACTGAAAGGTATTTTAGCCACCTACCAACTTGAAGGAAAAGCAGTACATGATAACAAATAGGATAGTATAGCAAGTAGTACTCTGAGAAACACCCAGATATAAAGGGTAAGGTATTTTTAAAAGTTACTTATTATTATTTTTATTACTATTATATCTTTTTTGTGTATATTGTACATGACTGTGTGAGTGTAGCTGTGCATATGGAGGTCAGGGGAAAGCTTTATGGGGGTCAGTTCTTTCACTCTTATCAAGGTAAGGCGTTATCTATAGGCCAAGTAGAACTGTGCTCATTTTAAATATTCAAGGGATATTTTAAATATGCATCTTAGTAATATTAATACCTACTTTTATGCTGTGGAACATTTATGTACACTGTGAATATGTCTCTTTTTCAAGGTGCCTTCTGATTAGTTTAATAATGAGCTAAATGGCCAATAGCTAGGCAGGAGAGACTAGGCAGGACTTCTGGGAAAAGAGGGAAAGAAACTGGGAGGAAGAATCTAGGTGTGCAATTTGCAGTAAATCTGATGTGTTGTACTAAGAAGAGGTACCCAAACCACGTGGTAGAACTTATTTTTTTTAAATGAGTTAATTAAGTTATAAGAGCTAGTTGGGAAAGATCCCAAGCTAAGGCTGAGTTTTCATAATTAATAATAAGTCTCAAGGTTGTTATGTCCAGGTGGCTGTCCAAATATAGTCTGACAAGGAAGGTTGCTACACATTTGTTTCCACATTGCCTGCTATTAGCTAGCAGCATTCAGTAAATTTTTTAAGAATATACTTAAAAGCTAATAACAACAAATAAAAAATTGGATAAGAGTGAAATACTTCTCTAGTTATTATATCAAACACCCAAGGAACAACAGCTCCAAAGCTTTCCTTGGAGTATAATAAAAGAATGTACGGAAGACAGAAGCTGTACAAAATCTGAGTTTATGTTTGTATCATTTCATATTGCGGGTTTCTTAATTTTTTATTTTCCCACAAGCATTGGAACACATCATACACTTTTTTCTGCTTCTTAGAATTCTTTTAGAATCATAGCAGGCAAAAGTAGAGGTGAAAACATTCAGACCAGAGCAATGGGCGCCAATTTACATAAAACTCTGAAACATTTCCATTTTTTTTGTGCCACTAATATCACAAAACTCCACTTTCTTTTTAAATACTTTCCAGTGCTGAAGACATGGACCAGCAGTAAAGAGTGCATTTTACTCTTTCTTAAGATCTTATTTCAGATCACAGTCCCCCCACATTGGGCTGCATATAACTCCAAATCTGGGGCATCTGGAACTTCCTGCTGCCTTTGAACTAACACTAAGTCTGCTCATATATGTGGCATGCATATACAGACTCACCTACATAAAAACAAAAAAAAATAAATCTTTAAAAAATATAACATAGTTTTCTTCATGTTTGATTTTATGTAAAAGGAAAAATGAGGCAAAAATCAATTAGCAAGTTAAAAATGTTCCGGAAGCATAGACCCATAGTGTGTATACTCCTTCTTCTTGCCAGTTACCAATATAATTTCATTAAGTAAATTTTGAATCAAAATAATTTTAAAATATCTACTCTAATATACACATTCAATACTTAGATGTCAAGGAAGACATATAGCAAACAGAAGATGAGGCAGAGCCTGAAGATTCCAGTAAGATTATATCAGCAGAAGACACAATTAGCATCATATTAGAAGCATTAACTTTTGATACTATTGATTTGTACGAGAGTAGCAGCTTCTGTACCACTGAATATCTAAGGATCAGTACCTTAAGATGACATGGTAGGCTCTTGTTACTTTCTCCTTACCTAACACAGGAAGACACAGTGTTCGACAGATATTATTTCAGAGAAAACATGACTTGCACTATGAAGATCTTAAATTATTTACCTTATTTCATGTAATTTCTCTTGTCCTTCAAATTCTCATTATTCTGAAATCATTTACTGCTAAGTTATAGAAAAACAATTTCTTCTAAAGCTGAAGTGGAGAGAAGGTGGGCACAAGTTAATAAATAATAACGAGGCTTTCCAGTCACCAAAGGGATGTCTCAGGTGACATATGACCCATGCTGGGCTTCAGATCTTCTTATGACATATGACCCATGTTGATCTCTGGGCACACAGCTCTTGTTTATGAAGAGACTGAATGGGGTGTATTTTCTGTGCTCTGCAACTGATGGTCCCTGTCATCTCCACTCCAGGGAGAATTTTTCTTTGAACCAAAGAGTATCTGGTCCTTGAAGATACACTAGAGATCCATGCAGGCATCTTTTCTCAAGAAGACTTCAAAGCCCCAATTATATATAGCAAGTGAGCCTGACATCAGAGGCCATCAAGTCTCACTGGCATGCCCACTGTTTTTTTCTTGGTGTAATGAATCAGCCATTGTATAGCTGAGATAGAGAGAAGCTGGGTGTGTGTATGCAGGCAAGCCTCTGTTCAGATATGATTTGTCACAAGCAGAATGACATTGGCCAATTAATGTGAGGAAAGAAAAATCACTGAATTTCTTCAGACCTCGGTTTCTTCACTTATGAACTATTAATTTAGGACCATGAATTTTTTTTTTAAACTTTATTTATTTATTTATTTATTTGCCTTAGTGTTTGCCTGGAACTGGAACTACAGACAGTTGTTAGCTGCCATGTGGGTGCTGGGAATCAAACTCGGGTCCTCTGGAAGAGCAGATGGTGCTCTTAACCGCTGAGCCATCTCTCCAGCCCCAGGACCATGAATTTTTAAGATTTAAGAATACCTATAAAATATTTTGCTGTGGCGTAATGTTTTTATATATTGTAAAAATTTGTCACTGGAATTGGTTTAATAAAATGCTGATTGGCCAGTGGCCAGGCAGGAAATACAGGCAGAGCAGCCAGACTGGAAAAATTCTGTAAAGTGGAAGGGTAGAGTCAGGAGTCCCCAGCTAGATACAGAAGAAGCAAAATGAGAATGTCTTACCCAGCCATGTGGCTAAACATAGATTCAAATTATGAGTTTAAGTGTAAGAGCTGGTTAGTAATAAGCCTGAGCTACTGGGTAAAGTATTTGTAATTAATATAAGCTTCTGTTTGTTTATTTGGGATTGAAGAGCTGTGAGACTGGGTAGGACACAGCTTGTGGGCCCTATTTGCTAGAGTCAAGCAGAAGCATGGCTCCTTTACAAAACAGCCTCATTGCCTCTTTTAAGAGGCTTCTATACAAAACACTTAAATGGGGTTTATGAGCAAAAGCATGGATCCCCCAAAACTTCCCAGCATTAGAGAGGTAAGCATGGCTTCCAGAGCTGGCTGTAAATGTGCCTCACCATGAGACCAGCTTCTCAAAGAACCAAGGAATGGGGCCAAGCCAGCTGCCAAAGCCACCACCTTAGTACTAACCTTGCTGCTCAGCAGACGAAAGAATTGTGTGTTAAGAAAAAGATAGACATATACAGTAAAGACAGATTCAGATAAAAAAACAAAACAAAATAAAAACCTCTAAATAGGTTAAGGTTAGCTCAAGAGAAAACTGCAACAGGGATACTCTGAAATATTGAATCATCTTGGCAATTTCTTCCCATCTGAGGTTTTTCAGGGGGTCTTTCTTGCTCAAACTTTATTTTATACTTTGATCCAAATTGACTCCTAAGGAAGGAGCAATAGCTGGTAAAAGACATTTGATTATAAATGTTGCTACATTAATCCAACTGATATATTGTAAAAATGCCTTGACTTCAAAATTTAAGTCAAAAGATATGCTACTTTGAAGAAAATATTATGTTTTTATTTCCACGGGAAATTAGAGTCTATCCATTTATTCCAGATTAAGAAAAGTCAGCGTTGATCAAGGAAGACTCCCTAAAAATATCTCCAATGGGAATGGATGCTCCAGATGATCCAACATTTCAGAACACCTCTATTGCAGTTTCCTCTGAGCTCTGCATCCAGAATAGCTTCAAAACAGCTGGATGAGATGATCCAGCCTCACAGACTACTCCAGTCAAGGCATAAATATTATCCTCGATTTTTTCAGCGTCTTTCAAAAATTACCAGGGACCCCAATAAGCAGGAAACAGTCTAGAGAACTACAGAACTATACCTACATTTCCAAAAATAAACTATGGATATATGTCACTGTTTAAGGGGGTTGGTTAGAAGTTATGATGAATAATGGTCAGGATAAGAGCTAAACAAAGGAGACTAGATTCAGGGATCTTATTCTGAAAAAGGGGGATATATAAATGATAGGATAAAAGGGTAGATAATTGAATTTACCTTAATCCAAACAACAGCTATTAATTTTACATATTTTATATTAGTATGAATTTTGGTTTATTGATACAAATTTCAAATTAATTTTAATGCTATATATGTATTTCTATTCTTGTTTAGGGTATTATGTTTATGCAGCTTGTTTAAAATGTAATGTATAATTAAGAAGACAAATCAATAGTCATATAGTAGCCAAACTTATAGTGATTTTAGTTAAGTTTTCTATCCGTACAAAGATAAATTTCAAATAGGTAATTTTTAAAAACCTTAAAGAGTTACAGAATATGGCATTTAATATGCTTTACAGTTTTTCATTACAGTAAGACACTTCTGTTTCTGGCAGAACCAATCTATTTGAGAGAAGATGATGAACACTGAAGAAACTCCATGTGGAATTTACTTTCTTTATGGCAAAAGCTAGCCACTGGAAAAGAAATCTCTCTTGCCTCAACTGCTGACAGTACATTGTCTAACCTGGAAAAGCAGGACCCAAGGGAAAGCAACTGCTGAATCTTACCAAGACAAAGTAGGACAGTTCTTCTAAATGTCCTGATTCTGAAAATGATATGTCAGATACTATAGGCCTATAACCAAACTGGATGCCCCAACATTGCAGAGAAACATTGGATGATCAACATAGGCATCTTGGTGATTCTGTCATTAGGTAACGTTTCATCTTTCTGGGGTTTATTTATTATTATTATTATTATTATTTAAAAAGTCATATTTTTTAATCATGTACCTCCTTGTTCAGGCTCCCTTCCCCCTCCTGCCCCTCCCAGTCACTCACTCTTCTCTCCATCAGTTTATCTCCTCCTCAGCAAGGGCAGGAGGTCCAAAGGTCCCAAGGTGAGTAAGTTCAGTATCCACTCCAGGCAGATTCGATTTCCTCACTCCCACATAAAGACCAAGTCAGGTGTTCCTCTGGAGGGAATGGGCTCCAAGGTGCTGGTACAAGGTGTTTCAGATCCCAAGCTGTTCAGTGGTTGTAGTTAGCAGCTTGGACATGCTTATCTTTTTTTGTTTGTTTGTTTAAAGTACACTAATGAGTGAGTATATCTCCTGTTTATCTTTCTGAGTTTGTAGACCATTAATCCATTCTTCAGTTGAGGGGCATCTAGGTTGTTTCCAGGATCTTGCTATTAGGAATAATGTTGCTATGAACATAGTTGAGCTAATACCTTTGGAGTGTGAATGTGCATCTTTAGGGTATATGCCCAGTAGTTATATTGCTGGATCCTTGGGGACATTGATTCCCAGTTTTCTGAGAAGCCATAATACTGCATTCCAGAGTGGCTGAACAAACTTACACTCCCACCAACAATGCAGGAGTGTTCCCCTTGCTCTGCAACCTTTCCAGCATAGGCTGTCATCTGTGTCTTTTATCTTAGCAATCTGACAGGTGTCAGGTGGTATCTCAAAGTTGTTTTGATTTGTATTTCTCTGATGGCTAAAGAGGTTGACCATTTTGTTAAGTGCCTTTTGGCCATTTGTAATTCTTCTGCTGAGAATTCCTTTTTTAGTTCTGAACCCCATTTTTATATTGGGTTATTCAAGGTTTTGGGCTCCAGTTTCTTGAGTTCTCTATATATTTTAGATATCAGTCCTCTGTCACTTGTAGGGTTGGTGAAAATCTTTTCCCATTCTGTAGACTGTCGTTTTGTCTTATTGACTGTGTCCTTGACGTTATAGAAACTTCAAAGTTTCAGAAGGTCCTAGTTACTGATTGTTATTCTTAAGTGTCTGTACTACTGGTGTTATATTTAGGAAGTGGTCACCTGTGCCAATGCGTTGGAGAGTATTTCCCACTTTCTTTTCTATCAAGTTTAAAGTGGCTGGGTTTATGTTGATGTCTTTGATCCACTTGGATTTGAGTTTTGTGCAGGGTGACAGGCTTGGATCTATTTGCATTTTTCTACACACTACCATACAGCTATGCCAATATCATTTGATAAAGATATTTTTTTCCACTGAGTATTTTGGGCCTCTTTTTCAAAGATCAGGTGTTAATAGGCTTTAGGGATAATGTCGTGATCTTCAATTGGATTCAATTGAATCACAAGTCTCTTTATGCCAGTACCAGGCTGTTTTTATTACTGTATCCCTATAGTATAATTTGAATTTGGGAATGGTAATGCCTCCTGAGGTTCTTTTGTTTAGCAAAATTGTCTTGGCAATCCTGGCTTTCCTGTTATTCCAAATGAAATTGAGTATGTTCCTTCAATGTCTGTAAAAAATTGTGTTGGGATTTTGATGGGAAGTGCATTGAATCTGTAGATTGCTTTTGATAGAATTGCCATTTTTACTTTGTTGTTCCTACCTATCCAGGAACATGGGAGCTCTTTCCATTTTCTGATATCCTCTTCAATTTCTTTCTTCAATGATTTAAAGTTTTTGTCAAATAGATTTGTTACTTCTTTGATTATTGTTACATCAAGGTATTTAATGCTATTTGTAGCTGTTATAAAGGGTGATGTTTCTCTTATTTCTTTTTTAACCCTTTTATCTTTAGTGTATACGATGACTACTGATTTCTTTGAATTAATCTTTTATCCTGCTACATAGATGAAGGTGTTTATCAGCTGCAGAAGTTCCCTGGTTCAATTTTGTGGATCCCTTTTGTGTATAATCATATCATCTGTAAATACAGATAGTTTCACTTCTTCTTTTCTAATTTGTATCCCCTTAATCTCCTTTTGTTCTCTTATTGCTTTAGCTAAATCTTCAAGAAGTACATTGAATAGATAAGGGGAGAGAGGTCAGCCTTGTGTAGTTTCTGATTTTAGTGGGATTGCTTTGTGATTTTCTCCATTAAGTTTGATGTTGGCTTTTGGCTTCTTGTAAATCTCCTTTATCATATTTAGATATTTTACCTGTATTCCTGATCTCTCCAGGTCTTTTATCATAAAAGAGTGTTGGACTTTGTCAAAGACTTTTTCAGCATCTAAGTATATGATCATGTGGGATTTTTTTTGTTTGTTTGTTTATGTGATGGATGGCATTTATAGTTTTTCTGTATGTTGAACCATCCCTACATTTCTGGGATGAAGGCCACTTGATCATGCTGGATGAGTTTCCTCTTTCATCTATTTCTTGCATTCTCCTGGTCATGCTAGCATCTGTAGTTCCTTTACTCAGATTTTCCATTTCCAGCATTAGTTAGGCTTGTGCCTTCTTTATGGCTTCTATTTCCATTTTCAAGTCTTGAACTGTTTTCTTCAACTGTTTGATTGTTTTTTCTTTAAGGGATTTATTGATTTCTTCTAATCTTTTGTTTATCTTTTTTTTTTCTATTTTTTAAGGGAGTTTTCATTTCTTCTCTAAAGGCTTTTATCATTGTCATAAAGGTATCTAAAGATCATTTACCTCTCCTTTTTCTATATTGGAATACTCAGGTCTTATTGTTGTAGAACTGCTAAGTTCTGGTGGTGCTATGTTGTTCTTTATGTTGTTGAATGTATTCTTGTGCTCGCATCTACCCATCTCATTCTCCAGTTGGTGCATACATTGTTTGTGCTTCACAGAGCTGTTCTTGGTCCAATAGGTGCTCTTTGTTCAGTGGGAGCTCCTGGTGAAATTGTAGCCAGTGGAGTCTGTGTCTCAGTGAGTGTTGAATTTCCCAGGGGATAAGTGGGTTTGGGGGATGAAGTAGGACTTTTAGGCTACAGAGTCTGATGAAGGGTGTTGGTGGGCAGTCCTACCTGCAGGGGTTTTGCCTGCTTGCCTGCTGCTGGAGCTGCAATGAGGTTGGAGGTTACAGGTTGTACCTCTGTGCCTAGTCCTAAAGGATAGGCTGTCTGGAAGTCTGGGAGTGGGATCACTCACCTCTTATGATAGAGCATGCAGGAATCTGTTACTTTAGTTTTTCATAGAGTCTTGAGTGTATTTCAGTGACACTGTGTGCAGGCCCAGGAAGCATCAGAAATGATTTTTATAGGACCAAAAGGGCAATTTATTTCTCATTGCCATGAATGACCTGGGAACAGGAGATCCTGTTTCTATCAGTATGTTCAAGAAAACATTTGGAGTTTCTTTCTCAGAGACTGTTTACTCTAACTAGTGTATATTAGTGTGCTCTAATATCACAAAACTTATGAAACAAATCTCTCTTTCCATATATAAATATATTTATTTATATACAAACATAATATATTATATATAGAATTTATGTCTATTTCCATATATAAAAATCTCCATATATAAATTCCCATACATACACACATATATACATACATTAGATATATGTATAAATATGGCTTACAGGCTACAGCCCAACAATGGCTACTTATTAATGGAAAGTGCAAGAATCTAGTATTTGCTCAGTACCACAAGGCTGAGTATCTCAGATGGAATGAATGTGTTGAAGAAATGAAGGCAAGTAGACAAAGAACAACCCTTGCTTTCTGTTATTGTCATATAGGCTTTCAGTGGAAGGTGTGGTCCAGTTAATGGTGGGCCTTCCAGCCTCAAGGTCTGTATTAATAAAGGCTCCTGTTTTCCAGCCTTAAGATCTGTATCACAAGTGTGCCCTCCATTTCTGAATTACAGTACATTCTAATTATAGTCAAATTGACAACCTAGAATAGCCATCACACTGGTTGAGTTCTGGAAAGGACTGTCTTTGTTGTTGGGTTTTATTATATGATGATGTTGGGTTTTATAATATGATGATGTGAGGCCTAGCATTGAATCAGCAGCTTAGCTATGGATAATTCTGCATGGAAAGCCATGTCTAATGGTGTAAGTACTATGGTTGAGTAGAGCCTTGATATCCCAGGGATGCCTTGTTCAGACATTGTTAGTAAACAGTAAATATATTGAGTCATATTTTAATTGTCTATAATAAAAAAATCTTTGTACTAGTTACTTTTTCTCTTCAATGAAATAATATGCCTGGCAAAGTCAACTTAAAAAGGGACTGATTTTTGCTCACAGCTTGAGGGAACAGTTCATCAATGCAGGGAAGTCATGGCAGCCAGGATTTAAATTGGCCAGTCAAATAGCAACCACATCCAGGAAACAAAGAGTGGTGATGCTCTTCTCAGCTTTCCTCCTTTGTACTTCAGGACTGGAACCTATAGATGGTGCTACCAACTATATTTCAACATGGGTCTTCCCACTTTTGTTCTCCTAGATAAATCCTCACAGCTGTGCCCAGAGGCTCTACTCCTATAGATTCCACAAAGCTGACCATAAAAATGAGCCATTATAGTTCCCAGAGGTAGATTCTTAATAATATGCATTAAGTAGTGTAGGGTCAAGGGTTAGATTGACATGTAATAAACCTTATCACCAAATTCATAGAAAACAATTCCCATCAAATTTCCTCTGCAGTACTATAACTTTAAAAAAAATAAATATGCATATTTTGAGGAAGATTCAATAACAAAATTCAGTTGATAGCATTCAGTTACTGATGGCAAATCAGAATAGCAAAGCAGAATGCTATTAAGTTATATGTTAGGAGGGAATTTAATAATTATTTTAGCACCTAGAATTTAGTGATTTCCCATCTCTAATTAAAAAACACAAAATCATCCTAAGAGACAGAAAGACTTTTTTTAGAACTAAAAAAATTCTATTGAATAGCTCAGTTTCTAGAAAATTCTAAATTTGTTTTAGGTGGTAAATTAAAAATCAGGCTCAATAATTACATACTGTAGGTCAACAGATTTATTCTGGTGATCATGGAGAAGAACTGATCATTTACATTCATAATTTACATAAAAGAGTTAATTAGATTTCTTCCTTTAAATCCAGAAAGCATGTTTGCACAGGAGAATCCTCATTTCTATTATGCTTTTATTTCTTAAGGGCATCTTTCTCTTCTCCCTCTTCTGTTTATAGCTGACAGAGCATAACACTGAAGGAGATTTAATATTGCTGGGCATGCCAATCCCAGTACTCAGAAGTTTTTGTAGATTCTTATTAGTCCCTGTGTTGTCAACCAGAAATACAAGCCTCCTTTCATCTGAAAAGCCACAGACAGAAGCTCTGGAGCATTTTTGAATTGGCTTAATAAAGAGCAAAAGTTGTCATACATTAAATCGAAAGATACAAATCTATGATATAAAAGATTTGTATGCATCATTCAACAACCATTGTTTCAACTTACCCTTGTTTAAGCTACACATTCTGGGAGGTGCTGAGCCCTCAGGGGTAGAGGTAGCAGGGCAGCAGCTCATGCTCTCTGGCTGCGTGACTGCTATCCTTCTACACTGTGCAGTTATGAGTCTTTATGCTTTTGTATATGGGGAGAAACAAGCCAGAGAATGATGAGCCGGAATAGATAGGAGTGCATTTTGTTCTTATACCATGGTAGGTATGTGAGACTCGGGGGTATAAAATGTTGTCAAGGGCCTGCTTGGCAGGCAGACATCATCCTGTTTAATAGCTCCCTTGAAATGGCCAATATTGTCATCATTTGCATTAATTCTTAATTTATTTAAGGCTTCTGACCAATAATACCACTTTGGGCAAAATAAATTTATATGAAACCCAGAGCTAAAATGTCAGTAATATAAACTAGATTGTCAAGATTATTAAAAATTAATCATTATAAACTAACACTATCTTTTCGCTGAGACCATGGAGAGAACTGTGTATTAAACTATATCCCAGTGTCATTGGTTTACTCTGTATTGCTCTGATATTTACTCTGATATTTCTTTCTATTATCATTATCATTATTGCTATGGAATCTTGATATTTAATAAGAGCTCACTACTTCTACATACTTAAAAGTTATGAAGAAAAAGACATGGTAGTCCTTAGTCCTTTGGGTTTAGTGTGGAGGGGTCAGTTCTGTGGCTTCTCCGCCCATGTACATAAAAACAAGCTGGACAGATATTCTGGATAATCACATGTGGGAGACTCAGAGTAAAGGGGTAGGCATAGAACTGTATGATTCTGTGTAAGCCTTCTGAGAGTTTGTGGATGTTTGCAGCATTGTTATCACAGGAATGACAAAGAAAACCAATAAAAAGCCTGGACTGAAACCGAAGCCATTGCTGTGATAAAGAGGAGTGTGTGGTTTGTAGGCCATTGGAACTGGCTTAAAGGAGGATTTTGGAAAGTTTTGCATTTGCAGACTAAAGAAGCCCTACAGTTTTCTTGCATTCTTCTCTCTGCTTCTGGACTATGAACATAATGCTACCAGCTTCCTTATACCTCATCACCATGAGAGATGTCATCCTTCAAAACAGGTATGAAATTAAATATGGTTTCCTTAAGTTGCTTTTGCCAGGTATACCAATAAGGAAAGAACGTACTACACTTAGAAATGGAAAGTTCCATTTCCTTTGGAAAAATCCTTTATGTTGACTGAGCTTGTTATAGTAATTTACTGGCCACAATCTAATCTTCAGTTATTAATGAGTACAAGTGTTATAAGAATACTTTTATGAATAATTTCAAAATAGCAAAACTTTAAAAATAATTCTAATTGTTTAATATGTATGACATAAAAATATTTTGGTATCTCAGTTTGCCTCTTATTGCTAAAATTTAGAGCTATAAGTACTTGAAATGCCACATATTTTGAAAGTCACTTTTTATGAGGCTTAATGCATATTTAATCCAGAGCCTAACGGAATTAGCCTCCCTATGAAGGGCTGTTTATTTATGTGACGTTCTGTACAGTGAGTTAAGTAAAACAGTATAGACAGCTCCACTGAAGTTCTTTGCCCTGAGCAACACTGATGATTAATGAGCTACATTGGTAATTGGCTCTTGGTTACAGATGCCATAGACATTCAAGAATGGGTGAGTAATGAATGGGAGTATCTCAGTGGTTCCAATAGTGCTGACTCACTGATGGATTAAGGTGACCTGACACACTAAGACGAGCCTGGTTATATATAATAGCATATGCTATTTGCAGCTTTTTCTTGCATGGAAGCCATTTCAATTATTTTATTATTATTTTTTAATCTTAGAGATAGAGAAGTCTACAAAAAATGGGAACATCATGAAACAAGTGCAGCCTAGAATAGCTTAAGCCAATTTGCTAGCCTAGTAGTCTACTATTTGTTAGTTCACAGAAGAAGTAGTTTTCTTTCAGGGGCTCACGGCTCATGCCTTTAATCCCAGCACTCAGGATTCAAAGTCAGGCAGAGCTCTGTGTTCCAGGCCAGCCTTGTCTATAGAGTAAGTTATAGGACAGCCAGGCCTACGCAGAGAAACTCTGTCTTGAAAAATCAAAGCAACAACACCAAAAACTCAGAGAACAAAAACCAGGTGGCATTTTCTCATGACCACATGTCATGAATTGGCTATGTGTATGGCTGTATTATGTCAGACTCTAATATTGCAGAGACTCACGTGACTTAGTAAATCATTGGGCATGAGTTGTTCTGTCCTCTCCGCAAAAAAGAATTTAGACAAGAATTACTGTGTGCAGTCATTTTACAGACTTGATATAGGTTACATCTCTTTTTCCTGATTAAATTTCATGATCTCTGTACTTGGACCTACATTTTCAGACTTCAAAGCCCCTGTACATTCACAGATTTAGACTTTCTATTTATCATCCATCCATCCATTCATTCATTCAATGTATCAATCAATCAAATGTCGACCAGTCTTGGGAACCACATCTCACTGACATCCCAGGCCAGTACTTGCCTTGAACTCTCACTTCTTTTTCAGCCCACCTCCAATGCTGTGACTGCAAATAAAACCCAAATCAGATTTGTAATTTTGTTCTCACCTATGCCTCTCTTATCTAACCACAATATGCCTGTTTGCCTCACTCCCCTGATTTAGCCTCAAAGATCAGTGTTTTATGACTCTCTATTCTACTGGTTTTCACTTAGAGAATTCAGATTGGTGAAGCCTGACAGAACTCTTGGCATGAGGTCTAATAAGCAAAATGAATGAAAACGGAAGAACTGAAGGTAGTTCAGCATGATTTGGGATATAAAGAACAGTAGACTCCAAACGTTAATTTGAACTAAATTAAAATGGGCTAAAGTGTTACTCATAGCTTAACAATATTCCATATCATTGAGGGTTTGAACAAGGTGATGAGAGGCAGTGCTCATGTTTGAAGAAGACAGCCCTTACTGTACTAGTCCCAGTGACTGTGAAGGAAGGGGGAGGGGACTGAAAAGACACTGATGAGTCAAGATTATGAGGATGTAAATTATGTGAAGGACAGTAAGATGGAGAAAAAAGTGAATGGAAAAATTATTTCTGCAGTAATGATGTTAAGAGAGAAAACTTGCTCAGTCCAGATGCAGGGGAGAGTGGCTTGGTCCTGCTTCAACTTAATATGTCAGACTTTGTTGACTCCCAAGGGAGGCCTTATCCCTTCTGAGGAATGGATGGGGCAGAGAGGAGACAGGGATGGGAGAAGGGGAGGGAAGGGGAACTGAGGTTTATCGCGGAATAAACCCGCCACCAATTTCTATGTTTCAAATAAGATTTATTTTGTTATAATTACAAGCAAAAAAGCCAGCCACAACAATACGGAGCCGCCGCCGCGCACCTCAGCCGGAAGCCCGCCGCCGCGCACCTCAGCCGGAAGCCCGCCGCCGCGCACCTCAGCCGGAAGCCCGCCGCCGCGCTTCCGCTGCCGCCGCGCGCGTGGGCGTGCACTGTAAACAACGCCTCCGGGATACACGCTACATCTCCCCATTTTGTCTAAATAGGAAGGTTCTAAACTAGATATAAAACTACATACTACCGGGATTACCATAA